>JBBPTO010001866.1:0-13207 GCA_038094155.1 Pulveroboletus cf. aberrans
AGTTACATCACACACAAGAACATACATGTTTCTAGATGTATTTAAAGGTAATAGACACCATGATGTAATTAACAATGAGATTCATTTCCCCTTGAGATCAAGCTTCTAAGAAGCTCTACAAGGGTTGATCTCATCAATCTTGCTTAACCCAAACTTGGTCACAAGAACTTTAGTCTCTATCTCGGTGAGCATTCTTGACTCACCTCTCTCTTCTCTGCCCTGCACAACAGGAGTACCCTTGTACCCTCCTGTTAGAAGGATGGATTGCTTCCCAATCCATGGGACCCATCATTTAATGGAATGGGAGGGTGGGTTCTCATTTATACTCGGAGGTATTTTGTTCAACTATTAACATACTTTCAGAATTGCAACATCACCCAATGGATGGATAGATCATGATATTTTTGAACACTGGTTCACAACTGTCTTCATTCCTGAGGCTGAAAAGTGTTGTGTAGATGCAAATAAACCCATTGTCCTTACACTTGATGGCCACAACTCACACGAAAAAAGAAAGCTGAAGCGCACTGCATTCAATCATAATATACTCATTATTGCCCTCCCATCAAAAATGACACATAAGCTCCAGCCTCTCGACGTCAGTGTCTTCTCATCTGTTCAGCGACAGTGGTTAAAGCATTGTGATTAATGTCTGGCACAAGGAGTTCGCATCGACCGCTTTAATTTTATTCCAGAATACCTAGCCACTCGTCATGCACTCTCCATTCAGTGGTTCAGAAGGCATTCACCAAGACTGGAATACATCCTTTAAATACAACAATCTTTCATGAACATGACTTTGCACCCAGCCAGGCATCTTCATCAACAGCAACTTTCCCATCTTCCTATCCACAGGACATTCCATCATCGCCAACCTACATACCATCTGATTGTGACTTGGACACTGACTCAGACACATCAGACCTGGATTGGAGTGATCGAGAAGATACTGATGGTTCATCAGACTCTGAATCCACTGAAGGTGTTGGTAAAACACTGAGTGCCATGGATTGTCAAGTTCATTCAGATGCATCTGAAGAGATTGATGTACAGATGGATGAGCCTGATGAAGAGTCAGAATTCCCACTGCCCACATTGCCTTCATCCGTCAATCGCTGCATTACACATTCTTCAGCCACACCAGGTCGACCTCAACTGCCATCCCTCCTACCATTTTCCAATGTCAAGGACTGCACAACAAAGGAGCTATACACCTACATGAGGTCATACAAATTCCAGTGTGAGCTTATCCTCAATGAACTGACTGTGCAACTTGATGCTGCTAATGCACACTGCACGATCACACAGCATCACATTACTTCCCTCACAGAACAACTTGCAAACAAGTCTCAGGGAAAAAAGAGAAAATCCAAGAAAGTCGAGGCTCGGTTTGTGATGCTTCCAGAACTACAGGTAGCATTTGATGTGGAAGAAGCAGAGCTTGAGGCAAAAGAGAAAGCTGATCTCAAGAAAGCTGAGAAGAAGGTGGACAACCTTGTGTGTATGCACCGCATCAACCAGGAAATTGAAATCCGTGTCTTTGACAGCCCACTCATATCCTACAAACGAAAGGACGACCTTGTTGCTCTTGCCAGTGCACTCTCGCTGCCAATGGAAGGCACCCTTTCCAACCTCACGAAGGCAATCAAGGATCACCTTGCAGCAGATCCCACTCGAGCAAATCAGCCATGCTTTGCTGGTCTTTTTTCTAGTGGGCCAAGAAAGCATGCCGTCGTGCTGGTGAATCCATCCGAGGTGTCTTTGATGCAGTGAGCCATTCATTCCGCATTCATTGGACTTCAGCATGTCATTCTTTCGGTGTATGTCTCATGCTATGCCCTACTTTTTGGATACCACAATGTTCCATAATGATCCCTTAACACCCCACATGTTATATCATACCTAATCACACAGTAATTACCCATGGATATAGTTCTTATAGCTTGTAGTAGACACCCTTTAATCCATTATACATTATTCTTGCAGGCATGCCATTGCAGAAAGGAGATTCTAGATTCTCACAGTACTGATCGGGCCATCTTTATATATGGCTTAGTGAGACAATTACTATCTATGTTAACATATATATTCTCCGATACTTGGCAGCTCAGCTTGGATTCTAACACTCCCCCTCAAGGCGTGCTTAGTCTGAGAGAGGAGGTGTGTTGTTGGTGTCTCTGCCTCAGCAGTGACTTAGTCATATATCAGTGATCATATCTGTCATGTTACAATAAGGAACACGAATATCACTGCCATGCATTCTTTCTCATGTGTAAGCATGGTCGAGTGAGAAGTGTTTAGATTATTGATGAAACTGGGGATTCTGCATTAATTTAATCGCAGATTGATTGTCTCCATATAAGAGAGTAGGCTCATTCTGTTTGCATCCAAGTTCGTCTAGTAAGTTTCTTAACCAAGCAGTTTCTCGGGTTGCATGAGCCATTGAAGCATATTCAGCTTCTGTTGTTGAAGTCACAATATGTGTCTGTTTCTTAGAACACCACATGATCGCACCCCCATTCATGATGAAGGCATAGCCGCTACATGAATAATAACCAGGTTCAGTGGTGAAGTTAGCATTTGAATATGTGGTTATAATGGATTGTCCTTCATTCTGTTTATAGGTAATCCCAATATCTTTTGTGCCTTTTAAGTACCATAGTACTCTCTTAGCAGCACTCCAGTGTTGCATATCATGGTTAGAATTGAATGAACACAATGTGTTTGTGGCATGTGCTATGTCAGGTCATGTGGTGACAGCAGCATACATAATCAATCCTATGAGGGACACATAATTGCTCATAGTATTTTGGCTGCTGCCTTCACATGGCACGAGTTTAATATTTGGATTGAGAGGAGTAGACACACTATTAGCATCTTGTAGACCATATTTTTCAAGTATGGACTCAATATAGCATGTCTGTTTGATGGTCACACTATGCTCCTGTCGATTCCAAGTAATTTCGATCCTGATGAGTTTATTCGGCTCGCCAAGGTCAGTTATCTCAAATAAACCATTGAGCTCTCATTTTAATTTGTTCATGAGCTCTTGACTATTGGCAAATAAGAGAAGGTCATCTACCCATATGGTGACAATCTGAATATTATCTCCTATGCATCATATATAGACACATGGGTCTGTTCATAGACATTGGAAATTTATTTTCTGAAGTTGTGTGTCAAACTCCTCATTCCATTCTCGACCGGACTGTTTAAGTCCATATAGGGTTTTTATTAATCAGCATAACTGAGATGTTCCATCATTGAAACCCTCAGGTTGTACCATATATATCTCTTCCTTTAGCTTACCATTTAGATAAACCCCTTTTACATCCATTTGCTGGATTTCCCAATTGTTTTGGACAGCTAATGCCAGTATAGTCTGTATCGTTTCTAGTCGGACAACTGGTGAGAAAGTTTCATTGTAGTCGACTCCTGGTACCTGTGTGAAGCCTCATGCAACCAATCTAGCTTTATATTTCTGTAGTTCCCCTTCTTTATTAAATTTCTTAGTAAATACCCATTTATTTGTTATGGGTTGTCTATCATTCGGGGGGTCGACTAGCTTTCACATACCAGTCTTTTCTAATTGATCTAGCTCAGTTTGGATCGCTTTTTTCCATTCAGGCCAATCATTTGATTTCTTGGCCTCTTTTAGGGATTTTGGATCATTTCCGGCAAGCATACTTTCATTGAATGCTGAGAATACTCACTCAGCTGATGTCATTTCTGTTTCGGAGGGATCTGACTCAGAGTCAGTATTATCCTCCTCATCCTCCTCTATTAAGGGGGGGTGATTCCTGCTGATATTCATTGTGTACTACCTTTTGTCTTTTATTTGGCTGATACTCATCCTCATGTACAATTCTTTTAATTCCAGGTCCATTTTTGGGACACTGTTTGTCTGTACTTGGCTCCCCCTCACACAGTGGCACACGAGGAAACCTATAATTACACAAGACTTTAATGATGTGTGTGTGCTCATAATAATAGATAGCATGAGGGCCTTCCTTGTAGCCAATGAAAATATGTTTGAAAGATCTAGGCCTGAGTTTAGATATTTGTGGGCCTTCTCTGAGGATCCACACAGGTAGTCCAAACTCATGTATGCCTGAAATATCAGGCCATTTACCAGACCACTTTTTGCAAGGAGTCATGTCAGGTAATTTGCATGTATATGCCTGATTCTGAATATATACAGCATGAGCAAAAGTGTGTGCCCATAACGTAGCAGGCAGATATTGTGCAAACATCATGGCATGTTCTAGTTCAACAATGGTTCTATTATAGCGCTCCGCAACTCCATTTTGTTCTGGAGTATGTGGTGCACTGAAGTTCAACACCATGATCTAGACACCATGTAATGAGGTCTCGATTAATATATTTGTGACCATTATCAGCACAAATTATTTTCAGGACCTTATGCTGCTGACACTCACATGCAGAAATATATTGTTTTACCTTTTGAGGGGCTTCTTCTTTGCTTTTCACATAAAGCAAATCACCTCACCTAGAGGAATCATCAATAAACAAGATGTAATATTTATAGCCCTCAGGTGTTATCATGCATGCTGGGCCCCAGACATCTGTATGAGTTAATTCGCCAGGTTCATAGTGCTGGCAATCTGCCTGTTTTGGAATAGGCATCCATGTTTGTTTAGCTTTAATACATGCCTCACAGTCAAAATCTGTAGGGCTTTGAGAGACATTGAATCTGTCAACAATCTGTTTATCATGTAAGTTTTTCAGGCCTGTGATACTTATGTGCCCAAGCTGGCAATGCCATTCTGCCTAGGTATAATTATTTTTGATTTAGATGAATAAGTTTGCTTGTTCTGTAGATGTTTCTGTGGTTACATCTAAATAATATAGATTACTTGTGCACATTCCTCATGCAATGAGATGATCCTGTGCATTTTTTATTTGTATTATCCCTCTATCACATATGGAGTGGCCACCTAATTTAGCTATCTAAGTAAGTGAAAATAGATTTTCATGCACATCGGGCACATATAATGTATCAGGTAGTTTTATCCGAACCATTAAGTCATTGATTTTACTAATGACTATAATGGTCCCATGTCCATAAGCATTAAGGGACTTACCACCCAGCATGAGGACAGATTTTGATGGTAGCAGAGTATATTCTGAGAATGCGACTTGTTGGGTGCATATGTGTGATGTAGCACCTGAATCAGCAACCCATGAATAAGCTGAGAAATCAATCTCATTCTCATCATCTACATTATTGTGTACATTGTAGGCTTTCTCAATGCCTTTGTAGCTATCAGGGGTCTTCACGTGCATTTTTCCTTTATTACTGGCCTTGGGTTTCTGGTTTGCCCATGGTCCTTTAGTAATTTCCCCCTTTCCTTTGTTCTTCAGATTGTACCAACACATTTCATCAGTATGGCCAAACCGGTTACAAAACCCACACTTGGGTTTTCCTTTCTGCTGACAACTATTTGTCACATGGTTTGTGCGGCCACATATAGCACACAGCAGTTGCGCTTTCTTTTTTTCACTGCCACTGGCTTTATAAGCACTTGCTTTGTAAGCAATTTCACCCCCTCCATTTTTGTCCTTTTGTCTTTTCTACTCCTCCGAAAGGATGGAGATGAGTTCCTGTACAGACAGTCTTTTAGCATCTTCTATAACTTCTGTACCCTCTTGATAACCTAGGATTGATGAGGTGAATCCCTCCCAGGATCCAGGTAATGAGGATACCAAGACCATTTTGAATTCATTTTCTTCAACCTGATAACTGGCTAGACTCAGCCGATTACATGGCTGTTTCATTTCCTTGATATGCTCTAAGATATTGGCTCCTTCGGTGGCCTATATACTATAGAGCATTTTCTTGGTTGATATGACTGACTGCTGCCTGCATGGTTCATGGACTACTCATAAGCTTTTCCACATCTCAGCTGCTGTTTCACAATCTGAGATATGAATGACTTGTTCATCATGGATACTATTGCTTATTAGCTCTTGTGTGATGATGTTGCAGTTCATCCAAGCAGTGGCACCCTCAGTATCACTAGGCTTAGTAAGCGACCCAGTGACTTCTTCGAGTGCTCCATATTGCCACAAGACTGTGCTCATATGAGTCCCCCATGCGAGCCAGTTGTTGTCTCACAGCTTTTCTATTTTAGACATAGATGGCACACCCATACTGGTACTCATCAACACACCACTACCTTCCACTGCGGTCAAACTTGTGGCTTCAAGCATAATAGGGGCTTGATCAGGAAGAGCAGACAGTTCTTCTTTTATAGCAGGGGAAATCGGGCTTCCTATGCTGCCCATGGTTTTCTGCACTTATGCAGGAATGTGCTGATTACAGTGGCTCAAAAAAGTGTCCTGATGTTGGTGCATTTTGAAGAGATTGGTTAATTTCCCATGAAGAAAACCAAACAAGGCCAAACACCTGCAGGAGAGAAGGTAGTACTTGCTTTGGGCTTTTTAACCCCACTTGGATCATGTGATTTAGTTGTTATGCCACGGAGTTACAGCCATTTTAAAACGACATGTCATTGGGACACTTATTTGAGCATCATTTCAATTTTATGCTTTTAGTACTTAGTGTCTTCCTTTGGTGTTAATCACTGCCTATAGCCTTCTGGGCATACTTTCTATTAATATTCAACCTTCTCAACCTCAATTGTGCCCCACCCCACTGCAATCCTCTCCCAAGGTTCCTGTACTCCCCAAGCTCGTCTTGAATAATTGTTGAGCTTTTGTTTCAGAATTTGCCAGACATGTTCAATAGGGCTAATGTCTGGAGATTGTGGGGACCAATCCAGAAGCTTGATTCCATGAGATTCAAACCATTTCTGAGCTCTTTTGGAGGAGTGCTTGGGGTCATTATCCTGTTGAAAGATAATGTCTTCCTCAGAAATTCCAGGTTTTTCATGCTATGAAGCAGATTACCCTTCAAAATGAAGACATACTGCTCAGCAGTCATCTTGCCCTCTACCCCTTCCAAGATTCTAATACCATTTCAGCCCATACATTCCAAAGCCCTCAAGGAATCTCCTCCAAACTGTACTATTCCCTATGCCTTCCTGTTCTGTAAAGGCTTATCTGCCATTTTTTATACATACTTTCTTCCATCTGACCCAATCCTGTTAAGCTTGGTTTTATCTGACCAAATAACCCTAGTCTAGTCCTCTACAGTCCAGTTTTGATACTTAAGAACAAAGGGTAGCCTCTGTTTTCTATATTTGACAGATAGAAAAAATCATTCAGGGTCAAGGCATAGCATCCACCAGAAGCTGTCATATTCTTATTTTATCAGATGATGAATCACAGAATGATGCTCAAATAAGTGTCCCAATGACATGTTATTTTAAAATGGCTGTAAATCAGTGATAGAACAATCAAATTACATGATTCAAGTGGGGTTAGGAAGCCTAGAGCAACTACTACCTTCTCTTTTGCAAGTGTTTGGCCTTGTTTGGTTTTCTTCACTGACAAATAACCAATCTCTCCACAATGCACAAACATTGGGATACTTTTTTGAGCCACTGTATAATAATGTGATCTCCTATAGGGTGAGTGCAGGGCTCATAACCTCTTGCAGGCATGCCATCATGGAAAGGAGATTCTAGATTCTCACAGTACTGATCGGACCATCTTTATATATGGCTTAGTGAGACAATTACTATCTATGTTAACATATATATTCTCTGATACTCAGCAGCTCAGCTTGGATTCTAACAATTATTCATACATGCTCTGCCCAACTCCAAGCCAAAAGCAGAGTCTGGTCTCAGCAGTGTGACAATCTGTGACAATCTGTGGCAATTTGGGGTGCCAACTTGGGGGTGGGTGCTGGTTCACAGGTAAGGGATAGTAGTGACAGAGATCAGAGCACTTGAACTCTGATGTAACTCCAATGTAATGTCCAGAATAGAAAATATGAGGTCTGAAGGAGAAAAGTGATGTTACTGACTATTGAGCCAACTCTGAATAACTTTAGAGTCAGGAGTTGTACTTTGCAGAGGAAAGTTCAGAGTTGCACAGAACAGGTCTGTAGTAAATCAGAGGATCTCAGAGGCATTATATAATATCAGCGTTGAAGAAGATTGTGGTAGTTGGTGGACTGACAAACTGAATGGTGATGTGTCATATCCCATGCAATCGACACAACTCCAACCTCCAGACTAACTCCACACATCCCTCCGGTGACCTCTTACCAACTCTGCTTCTCCATTTCTCTGGACTTATCTTAGATTCCCTTATGTATGTTTCTTGTTCCATATATAGTTTAGTCTCACCCCTCTGTTCCCTCCAATGCTGTGTAGCACAGCTCCAGCACTCAGATATCTGACCTCCATATTATACATCTACATAGCCTCCGACTTTCCTCCGACTATATATACTCTAATTCTGTATGTAAATACTTTAGCCTGAATATCATCTTAGACTCTCTCTTCCAATCTCTCTCCTGATTCTCTGATGTGTCTCCAACCAAGAAGGCTGTGACAGTGCAGAGACATAACACACAAGTCATGCATCGAGCCTTTACCCCTCTGGACGTGATCCTCCGGACCTCCAGCCATCTCTGGCCATTTCTCCCCTCTGACCTCCATTCTCCGACCAGAGTGTGAGCAGAGGAGATCTGGTCTTAACATGATGCCTGTTTTTGCCCACTGGCCATTTGGCTATTGAGATCAGCTTCACATTATTATCAAAACTCAATAGTGGACCCATCACTTTGGCCAATTTTCTGCTGACTAGTCCATTCCCTCTGCCATCTGCCCATTGATGCTTGTTTTACTGCTTTGCCAATCTGCTCTGCTACCAGCCTCGCCAGCCTGCCCATATGGACAGCTGCTTCACTCCCTCCACCATTGGCCCATCTCTTTAGCCTGACTCTCTGGCTAGCTGACTTGCTCCCCCATTGGCCTATCTTCCATCAGTTGACCCATCCCCCATTTCTCTACTCTCTGTCTTGCCATTTGGCCCACTTCTTTGATCCCACCTCTTTGATGTTTGTTTCACCAGCCCATTTATTACCTTTTCCACCTGCTTCACCAATAGGCCCATCTCTCTCTGGCTTGCTGATCAACTCTGCTATGTATAAATATCACCAGTCAGCTCACAACATTTTTGTCCATGTTTCACTGCTGTCAAATATATTTACTGCAACCTTACTGCCCAACTTGTGATTCTATGTTTTTCAGATATGCCTTGGTGAAAGCTTTCCATGCCTTTGGTATTTTTATTGTCATTGTGTCCCCCCTGAGTCAACTCTCCATGAGCCAACTATACACACTGACAACTTCATCCAGGAGGATTCTGTGGTAACAGGAGTCTTTAATGACATCTATTTTTCCCTTTGCATCACTCATAGTGCATTCTGAATACCTTTTTATTAGAGCAAAAGGTAGGCCAGGGTAGACACTGGAATCTTGTGCTATATGTGATGCATAACCTATGTGACATATGCACCGTGTAAGCATACCAGTGTCGTCAGCACCATGTGCAAGTAACAATACTTTCATGCATCATTCTCAGATTTCTCCAACAACCTATCTGGATTCAATCACCAATAATCTGTGCCTCCTTTTTCCTTGATTATGACCTCCTACTTGGCTCCCAGAGAGATACAGATCACTGTCTCCCCTTAGTCTCCACAAATGCATGAACCCTCAGAATAAATGAATGCAATCATTGGCAGAATGGCCAGATGAATCCCCTGGTGAGTCACTGCACAATTCATGAGTCCTAGTTCTTGTACTATACCTACATCTGCAAAGTTGAACCTCTTTCTCCAGGTAGCTATCTTGTTGTGTCATCCTCACCAGTAGCTGTGTTGTCTGCGGTACCCTAATTACTCATAACCCATAGTAGTAATACCTGGCTGTAATGTGACAGATGGCACAACAAGACTCAGATTATGGTGATGATGATGATAACATGATGATTGCACTGTGGTGACCATCATGTCATCAACATTATCACCATAATACTGTGACATGGGTAGCATGCTGGTGAGAGAGGCAGAGAATGATGTTGTGACAGAGAGAATGAAAGGATGAGAATGGAAGTTTGAAGTTGGATAAGAGCATGAAGGTGGAAGGGCAAAGGTTGAGGTGGATGCCTGAAGGCGTGTCAGGTTCACCAGTGCACACAGCACTTGTAGCCTGTCCTGTAGGTGCTAAAGCAGCATGTCAGATGTTAGAATAGACAAAACATGTTAGATACAGGTGCATGCAAATAATGAGGGATGATATCTATAATAGATGATGGAATTTCAGGGGAAGGAGGGGGAAATGGCACACAATAGAGCTGAAATAGGACCTGAGGAGTAGTGTGACATACAATGCATAGACCATCCTGACAATCATGGGAAGAGGGCGAATTCCTGCATGTTGGTGAGGGCAAGCAAGTGAGGTAAGGAATGGCATGATAAAGTGGATGATGGTACAATGGCAAGAATTTGAGAAAGAGGGCAAGACGGCAATGGAAAAGTGCATGGTGGAACATACTGATGACTAGAGATCTGCATGGATACTTGATATCTATGGTGGATCATGAATATGGATATGTATGGATATGGATACAGGTTGTGAATTGCCTATCCATCAACCTGTGACCCTTACCTGTGCATACCTGCACATGCCTGTGGGTTATCTCTAATTTTAATGTGATTATATATGACCTGGAGATCTTCATGAGATGAATGTTCACCACCCAAACTTTAATTTCTGAGTCAAACTCAATTTTAACACTGCATCACTCAGAGAATACAAGCTAATCTATACAAACACATACACATTATTTCCACTCAATGAACTCAAAATGCATTTCCTGCCCTACAGAAAAGGTCAAGGCAATTGCAAAGCCTGCAGTTACCAGGTATGACTTCACTTGAATCTCATAAAATGATAATTCAACACCCAATGGAGCCAGGCTGAAACTGTTCACACTGAAGAAAAGCAGACCAAGACCATGATGAAGAAATCAACAGGGGCATCAGCAAATGCTGAGAAATGTTCTGATGCTGAGCTTGGTACATCACTAAATAAAAGCATGTGTGCAATGAATAATATAACACAGAGTGCATGATGAAAGACTGGAACTCACCAATCTATGCATTTTTCTCACCCACACCAGCAATTGCTTATGTTGATGGGTGGCAATGTCATGTCTTCAGCTGTCTGGAAAAATCATGTAACCACCAGATACATCCATTTTTCAATAAGGGGGACCATGCATCAACTAGCAATATGTGTAAGCATGTGAAATCATGCTGGGGTGAAGATATTTTGCAAACTATCTCTGATGTGAAGGACTTGGAGACTGTGCACAATAGCATTAAGGAATATACTAGAAATGGATCAATCAAAGTTGCATTCAAATGAAAAGGAAAAGGAAAGCTTACTTACTCACATAGGCTACATTCCCATACTGAGATAAGGTAGGTCATCGGGTAATTTAATATATTGTGAAATGTGCTAATGACATGTCTTGATAGGACTGAGATTGTTCACTGGGTTGCAGAGAGCCTACAGCCGTTCGAGACAGTGCAGGATCTATGTTTTCTGCGGTTAATGAAGACTGGCTGCCCAGAGCATTACATACCTCATCCAACAATGGTATCACATGATTTCCGCTTGGTATTGGCCAACATTCGAAGACAGATAGTGAAAATGCTTCATTTCAGTCCTTTTTTCATTTTTTGACTTCAATCTAATCACTCAGTAGGAATACAATGGAGAATTGAGCTTCACCACTGATGCTTGGGTGTCTCTGAACCACAATGCATTTGTGGCTGTGACCATTCACCTCATGCATGCAGAAAAGCCTCTGTCAATGGTTCTGGATGTGGTTGAGGTCGCTGAGGTATGTACTAATTTAATTACCTCATAAGCCAGCTGAACATATCAAATCCAGGCACATAGTGGTTTCACTCTTGCAGAAGCATTTGCAAACATTCTAAAGGGTTTCAGCATGTCAGATAAGGTTAGTTCTCATTGAAATGATTCAGATACAGTATATCTTATTGAAATGACTTGAATAGATGCTCAGTATCACAGCTGACAATGTGTCTGCCAATGATACCATGGTGGGCAAACTTGCAGACCTCCTTGCACATTTTGGGGGCGAGGCTTCAAGGACTTGGTGTTTCCTTCACATTATCAACTTGATAGCCAAGTTGCTGATAAAAGGGTTCGATGTATCAAAACAGCATAGAATGGATGTAGCTGATGAGCTAGCCAATCTGTATGAGGAAAGAGATAATGAAAACTTCACTGAGATGCTCATGGTCAGGTTGAATGAGATGAATGAGCAAGATGATTTTAATGGATGGGTTGATGAAATGGAGCTTTTGACTGATGAGGAGCGAGTACAATTAGACCATCACCTTCATCTGATGTGTCTAATACTTGCAAAGGTAAAAGTTTGGTTGACATGCATTGAAAATGTACTCACCACTATGCCATCTCAGGTATTCCCAGACTATAAACATTGCAACTTGGACTTTGGTTCGCATCAAATCCCATTACTTTCAGTCACCATCTAAAGTCTCAAGAACTCGTTTTTCTTCATTTCTGCTGCTGTTCAAGTCAAGTCCTGCAAGTATCAACTGTTCTCATAGTTGGACTTTAGCCCTAACATCATGGGGAAGTCTGGACTCCAACTTTCTAGCTCTACAGTTGAGTGTACTTCAATTCTTTTCCTCTTGAACATTGTTCTAGACCCTTGGATCCCTTTTGGATCAAGTTTTCCACCCACACCTGACACTAACTGCTTAGGAATCCCACTCCAGGCTTCCTAGCATCTTTACAACTGGACCCCACTGTGAGAGATTCAAGAGAGTCATCAAGGAGGAGCCTGAGGCCCAACCCTGGATGAGAAGAGCCCAAATTTTTACTTTCCCATTTTCACAGTCTCAACCTGTCTGAGGAATCATTTTTCACTCCTGTAACTGACGAACCAGAGATACCCAAACTGATTGGCCAACATATTGGTCATCACATGTTCAGCCAGTCAGAATCATCCATATCCCTTGATTTATCTTTCACTGGATCACATTGAGCACCCTGTTGCACTGCTGCAGCTTCCAACCCTAGAAATACTGAAACTGTCCCTGTCTCCATGAACTCAAGCCCTATTAGAAACATACCAGGTGCCCTTTTTGGTCTTGGAGATCATGTAAATTCCTTGACTGCCTTCAAAACCTTGCCCAACA
>JBBPTO010001867.1:0-13207 GCA_038094155.1 Pulveroboletus cf. aberrans
ACGTATAGTCAGTCATACGCAGAGCAATATATCTTGAAATAAATACCAAAGCAGAGTGCAAGGATCAATATTCCCAGTGTCAGAGTCACTGGGGTTGCTGGAACTGCCAGGAAGAGGTTTCCGTTCAAGTAACACATATGCTGACTCAATAATCTCAGTGGTGTTCTTGGAACCTTTCTTGGCGATCGCAAGGGTGTACAATTGTGTTTCCCTACCCCAGTTCCCCATGGAGAACATTGACAAACCTTTGCTCATATTGCCAGTTACCTTGTTGAACATCTTTGGCAATGTGAACTTGCCCTTCTTCTTTGCCATTTTCTTCACAGTGGTGGGGACATTGATCACACCATCACGAATGAGGGTAAAGGCATGCTTGAGCTGTTAGAGTGTAGTAAGTATGATATTGTGTCATAGACTGATTAAAAAATACTGTGGCAGCTGTGAGTCCAATTACACTCTCTGCATTGTGCCCCCTTAGCAGTTTCAGTGTATCAAGGGACAGAATATTGACAGCTGTGAGAGTCTTGCTCAAATGGGCAGATGCAACAAGTTTGAGAATAAAGCTTGATTGAAAGTTGTGCTCGGGGGTTGGGATTGTTATCATCTTCATGCATAAATGGGAAATCAGGTGGTGAGATGAACTGTCTTGCAATCTCTTGGATCGCTGCAACTGACCCATCAGCCTCTTTGATATTCTTCAAAATATCCCAGAAAAAGTGGATGACCATAGTGAGTGTGGTGGAATCAAATTCACTACACCATTCCAACAGACGCTGCCATGCCTGTCAATGTATGAAGCCAGTGATGAGTGGACATGAAAACGGAAGTAAAACAGTAATATACCACTTCAAACACTGCACCCTGAATCATCACTTCATGTTGAACTTTGGGGTACACTATAGAGAAAAATTTCTGCAGTGCCACTGCAAGTGCCTCATTAGAGATGGACCAAACATTTGGCTGACTTCCAGCCCAGATGATCACTGTGTCCATGAAAGCATTGGACTACCTTTGATCCACAGGAACAGGAAGATCCCCATTCTTGTAGTCACTGTGAGACTTAAACTCAGTTACTGCGATCTTCTTGTCCATGCCAATAGATGATTGAGTGATCATAGAGTCCTCTGTCTTGAGCTTCTTCGACACTGGGGGAGCAGTTTCTGCATATGTGACACTGATAGAAGTCTGTCATGATTGTAATCAGGCAATAATAATGATAAAATAAAAGGGAATAGAATAGACTCACCGAGGATGTCATTCATACCTCATGTCCATCAATATCCATCTTATCACCAATAGCTGGTTCATCCTCATTGGCTTCACTGTCAGGGACAACTTCACTGTCCATGATCTTTCTCTTGATGGCAGTTGAGGCAACCCATGGGGCATGATGACAGGCAAGGTGGGAAATAGGTACCCTGAGCCCCTCGAGCTCTGGGTCACTATCATCACTCAAAACAATCTGCCAGTGAGTTCAACAAGTCAATATCTTCGTAAGTTGACACTAAGCAAGCACGTACCACAGTGACTTCAGAAAACATTGGTCCCTTTCCAGATGGCAGTTTCTGGCATGGCTGTGTTGATGGGGGTGGTTCAGGGGTGTTCTCATCCTCACCATCAGATTTGAAGCCCCCCATGCAAGTGACCATGTCAAAAGATTTCTCATCCAGAGTTGAAACAAGGGCCTGGGCCTGAGCTCCAGAGCTAATGGTAGTAGTGTTCATAGTATGGCTGGAATGGCTGGGAAATCCCATCAACATGCTCGATGTGGCTGAAGTCGTGACTGCTTCGAAAAGGTCTTTCTGGGTTTCCTGGGCAGTTTTCTCTTGAATGTAAGTAGCCCATCCCTTGATAGTTCCTGAAAGTGATTGTTTCCTGTTCAAACATTCATAATCAGCAACCAAAAGGTTCACAAAGAAAAGTGTAGACTTGGTGAGCAAAAACATGATCCAAATGATCAAACAATAGTATAATGGAATGTGACTTACATGAGGGCATGTTGTGATGAATTTGGTTTCCCAGAGTCAGAGCCACATGCGTTTGAGCACTTGATCATATCTTGATTCCCATCACTAATCATCTTCTGAACCCCATTGATCATGGCCTTGAGTGAGATCTTCGGGGCCTTCTTTGATGTATTACTTGTTGCAGCTCCTACCTGTCCTTCAGGTGTCTGATACCCATCACCTGTGAAGTGAGTGTGAGCTCCATTTGACATCTGAGAGATCTTGAAACTAGTGCCACCACTGACCTTTGGATTTAACATGAGAGCTTGTGCTTTTTTTTACTAGAACTTGAGGTAAACAGTGCAGGGCTCTGGTTCTGCTATGCTCAAGGTTAGCAGACAATGACAAAAATGGCCTTGCTGATGCTCACAGGTATGGTAGCATTCTGCTCCTTTTCATGGAGTTCCATGACCATGCATGCAATAGTGATAACATGCTCTTGCTCAGCCTTCTCAGCAGCTGCTTGGTCATCATCGGCCTAATTCTCAGCCTTTGTGCAGCATTTCCCCCGTGTTGCAAGGACTACTGCACCAGGGTGAACATTGGCATTCTTTGCATGGGTACAACAAGACTCAGAGTGAGACTCAGAACTCATTGTGGAAAAAAGGAGAAAGAAGTAACAGAAGACAAAGGAAAGAAGCTGACATGTAGGTGTGATGTGACTAATATTGGATTTTGGCTCACTCTTTGCATGTTGCAGTGCAAACAAACAACTGAACTTTGCATGCTAGTAGGTCTGCCACCCTTGTACAAACACCACTACTGATCTGTCCAACCTAGCCTTTTCTCTGCTCTTTTCCATGTTATCATGAAGTTCAAGGTCACATAGGGCAAATGCTGCTCTCCTTCAACTGCCATGTGATCATCCTGGCTGCAATTGTTGGTTCAAAACTCTGGGTGGTCGAACCAGGCACCATCTTGCTGCACATCCAAAAACCACTCAGCTTCACCAGAGTCTGAGTCCATCAATGCAGCCACCACCGAGTCACTCATCAAGTTCGAGTACAGATGAAGAAACTCAGTCAGAAGAGTGGACTACAGCTGGGAAATTGTGCCACAAGTATTACCCTTATCTGAATGGTAGGTCTGCATTTTACCTGTCAAAACATCAAAATAGCTAAGTTACATATGTAGGACAACCTTGTGATGCCCAGGGGGATTTACTGCCACCTGATACCCCACCTCCACCACTGTATTCGTCATTGAATGATGATTGGACCCCTTACACTAGCTGTGCCCAATTTGAGGTAGCTGACCTCCTATACCGCTGTGCAGAGATGAGTGCCAACAAATTAATGTGCTCATGGACATCTGGGCAGTGACACTAATCAATGCTGACCCTGATCAGCACCAGGTACCTCCATTTACAAGTGCAAAGCATTTGTATGACACCATCAACAACACTCCATTGGCAGGTGTCAAATGGGCAAAGCTTTCAATCAAGTATTCAGGTAATCAATCTGGATTGGTGGGCCAACCACCATGGATGGACCAGACATTCGATGTTTGGTTCTGTGACCCACGAATTTGCATTCATGACATCCTTGCTAACTCTGATTTCAAGGATTGTTTTGACCATGCACCTTATCAAGAACAGTGTGCTGAGAATGGTAAATGGCATTACCAAGACTTCATGTCAGCAGATTGGGCATGGACCCATGCAGTAAGTCATTTCTGATCAACAATTTGCATCAGATATCTCACTGCCACCCAGGATAAGATCGCTGAAGATTCCACCAATCATGGCTCTACATTCATGCCAGTAATCCTAGGAAGTGATAAGACCACTGTCTCTGTTGCAACTGGCAATACTGAATATTATCCACTTTACATGTCAATTGGTAACATTCATAATACAACCTGTCAGGCACACCCCATGCTGTAGTTGTAATTGAATTCCTAGCGATCCCTAAAAGTATGCTGATTTTGAATGGTCCCATGTGTACAACAAACTAATTTCATGTCTTGCTAGCAACCAAAGAGCATTCCACTGACAAGGAATTTTGTATGTTTTGACATCAATTATTCCACAACTCTCTATCTGCCATCCTCCAAACTCTTAAATGAGCAATGACCAAGCCTGAAATTGTTCGCTATGGAGATGGACACTACCGCAAGACTATTTATGGGCTGGGCCCATATATTGCTGACTACAAGGAGCAGGCATTTCTGGCCTGCATTGTCTGTGGTTGGTGTGCATGGTAGGTCAGCTCAGAGAGACTTGGGTAGACATTAACTGGTAATATTTGTTGCAGATGTACCTCTTCTCACAAAACACTTGATTCCGACCCTGATGTACTGAATCATTGCCAGCAGCTCACAGAGACACTATTTAAAAATGCCATGTTAGATCAGATGTGGTATGAATTCGGTATTGTCAGTGATCTCATCATATGTAGTAATGCATCCCTCTTTCATAACTGCATGACTCATAGACTCATACCATCATAGCCCTTTACAAATGACTTTTCCCATGCTGATATCCATGAATTGATTGCATCTAATATACTCCATCAGCTCATCAAAGGGACATTTAAGGATCATCTAGTAGATTGGGTAGGAAGGTATATTATTGAGCTGGCAAGATCAACTCATAAAGCAGAATGCATTATGGACAACATTGATCGACATTATGTGGCAATACACTACTCACAAGTCATCTTTACTAAATAACTCACTTTAGAATTGCTGCTGTAGCGCCTTTCTGGCCTTTGCCACTTCCCACAAGGACGAGGATTCAAGCAGTGGACTGGAAACAATTCAAAGGCACTTATGAAGGTATGTTCTCTTAAAATTTCTTGTTTTCCATTGCTGCTGACCGAATACATAAGGTTTACATTGCAGCCATAGAAGGTCATGTCCTCAACGACATCGTTTGCATGTTTTGTGCATTTCTAGAATTTTGCTACTTGGTCCATTAGAATACTATTACAGATTCCATGCTCAATGAGATCCATGACACGATCCAATGTTTTCATCATTACTGCGAGGTTTTCAGGCAGGTAGGAATTACAACAACATTCTCACTTCCCTGGCAGCACTCCATCGAACACTATCCAGAGTTAATTCGGCTGTTCAGTGCCTCAAATGGGCTTTGCTCTTCAATAACTGAGAACAAGCACATCAGCGCTGTGAAGAAGCCATATTGCCGGTCAAACAAATATAAAGCGCTTGATCAAATGCTTGTCACCAATACATGGCTTGACAAGCCCTCCGCTGCATGCACCAACTTCACAAGTCATGACATGCTTCATGGGACATGCCTGTCTGCTGCCATCAACTCCATAAGTATGTATGGCAGTCATTCACCAACCATTACCACCAACTGAATTTCTGCATCACAAGCTCAAATGATTCCATCGAGTTCAGCACATACAGATGTGAGAAATAATGTTGTACAAGACATGAATCTGCCTGGGCCTGCAGGCAACCTGGCTGATAATGAGGAAGGAGAAGCAGACAATGGGCCAATGAAGCTTGCTTTCCATGTTGAGCTTTCACAACACCGACGTAAGTACCAGCACATCTATCATTTTCAGAGTACATGAGTTCATAATTAATATTGTTTCATAGAATCTAAACATGCTAGAAGCATTCGTGCACTGGCTGTAGAACTTTTCATTCCTGAGTCCAATCTACAAACACTCTTCCAACACTTTCTGTTCATCCACCTGAATCCCAATGATCCAAGAGATGTTACAATCATTCCACTCCCCAGTCTCCCATTCTTTGATGGGTCCATCTTGGTGTTTAATTCTGCAACAAGCTGGTTTTACATGCCTAGTGATTTAAGTGGGATTGGTGAAATGCACAAGGAATATATCTGGTTCTGTCCTATGTGGAGGAACGAAGGTCCATGCTATGACTGTGTCTTTGTCAGCACAAATCCAGATCTTGATGGGATGCTCAGATTCAAAATCACTCATGTTTTCACATTTCTCTCCTTTTTTTATAAAGGAATTACTTATCCATGCACAGTCATCCGGTGGTTCAACAAGATTGGCAATGAACCTGATGAACTCACTGGAATGTGGATCGTGCATCCAAGCAGTCTCCCAAACCATAGACCCAACTACAGAATTATCCATATTAACTCCATTTACCATGCCGCACATCTTGTACCTGTTTACAGCAGTCATTTCATTCCCTTTGATATAAAACCCCACCATTCGTATGATGCATTCAATGCTTTCTATGTCAATAAATATGCTGATCATCACACTTTCAAGATTGCTTCCTGATATTCATATATATACTGCAGTTCAAGTTATCACTCCCAACCACTACCTTAGCCTACTTTTTACACTTGTTCACATGCAATGTAAGGAGCCATAGCTCCTTAGGTTTGTATCTGGTCTATCCACATCCAGTTGACTTTTCCTAGGTCGTCTACAGTCTCTCTCAAGCATGCATTCAAGCCACATACCATCCGTGTCCCATCCATTGTCAATCTGGTCCTGGTCCACCCTCTATTATATGTATCCAGTCCATCTGGATCCAGTTTCTTCTCTTTTCTTTGAAGTACTTACCATTCCCCACCCGTTCATATAACCAGATGTGGTGCAGCGGTGGTCATATTTCCTTTTTTTGGTTGTCAGTGATCTGTCCCTGCTGATGATGGAATGATGGACACTATCTTTAATTACAGGTACTTTATGTCACGGTGTAGGAAACTGGAGTTCCCTACAGTGATATCCGGTATTTTCCCGCGGTCCGATAGCCCCTATCCTGCGCTCCTTCCAATCCCGAGAACATTCCACTGCCATTCGTCCCAATCCGAGTCAAGCTAGTTGAAGTCCGAAGGTCAGTTTTCAATCCGATAGTCCGGACCCGAGTTCCCGCACACCGGACCCGGTGTTCCCGCGCCTCGGAAACCGTTCCCGCACTCCGGAATCGGTCGGGTTTTTGTTCTTTTCATGTTTCCTTTACTGTACATCATTCGGGTATGCCCGGATTAGACTTTTGTACCTAGGACTTAGTTCCTAGACAGTGTGCAAGTAACCACCATCACTCCTAAGCCTTTAAGTCCGGTTCCCTAGTCTTTTCCTTACTTTTCCCTCAAGTTCCCCTCAAGTCCAGCCAGTATAGTTGGTTTTCTAGCCCTACCGAACGGGGGAAAGCCAGACTCTTGTTTTCCAGTGTCCTGTGGACATCTAGTGAGCCCATCTTATAGTCCTTTTCCCTTTCTTTGCAATCCCCTTGGGTCGAGATATACACTCGCACCCCTATTTCTTGCATAGGACTTCACTCCGGAGTCCTTTTGCTGTTTTACAGCGGTTTGACCACTCCCTCTCATTAATTTGACAAAGGTTGCTAATGTCTATTCCCTAAATACTCTCCACCATGTCCTCCACCCTCAAAGAGATTCCCCGCCTCAACAGTTCCAACTACAAGCGTTGGTCCCAGGAGATGAAGGCCTACCTTCAGTTACAGGGCCTCTGGTCCTCAATGATGTACCGCTCCCGTCCCGACTTGGCCCCCGAAGGTTCTACTGCCACCATCATCGCTGACGTGCAGGCAAAGCAAGAGACTTGGGACAATAATGATGACCGCGCCTCTGGTGCCATGACTCTGAGAATCGAAGCGAACCTTCAAACTCACTTCGAGAAGGCCACTGGAGCTTACGCTCTCTGGGATGCGATCAAGACTGCCTATGACGTCCCCTCCATTTCCTCCACCTTCTCCGAATTCAAAGCCATGAATGCCCTCATCATCCCCAAATCCAACCATCACGCTCAAGTGTTTGCCAAGTTGAATGCTCACTTTGCGAACCTCAAGGCATTCGACTACCCCATCTCCAACAAGTTGCAGGTCATGTTCGTCCTGCACAAGCTCCCAAAATACGCTGACTTCTCCACCCAACTCATCAATGCCAACCTTGGTGCCTCCAATGAGATGAAGAAACTCCCCAATGTCCCTGAGCTAGAATGGCTCTGCACTGCTGCCTGGCAGCAACAGATAAGCAAGAAGAAAACTGAAGCTCCCTGTGCCAACAAAGTTTCTAACATCAAGCACAAGGGCAGCGACCCCTCTTTTTCGGAGCAGCAACAAGCTGGAGGTAGCAACGACAGCAACAAGGATGGAAAGAAGAAGCAGTGTGAAGGTAAATGGTCTGATAAAGGCCAAGAAAAACACGAAGAGCACAAGCAGCAGGCTGCTACCGCTGCCATTGCCACCACCACCTCCTTCACCTTCGCCAACGTCGTCGATACCCCCTTCGTCCCTCCACCATCACACCCGTCAACCATCAACCCACGCAAGCTCATGCATACCCCCGGTGTGGCCCACTATGGCCCACCTGCATTCCCTCATGTCCAAAATGCAATCAAATTGCTGGACCGCTTGGGAGAAAGACCTGCCACAGTGCAGGCAATTCAAACCATTGACAGGATCACCAACTGCCACCTTGATTGGTCAGATGGTATCCCCTCCTCCTCCTGCCTTACTCTTGAGGACCGGATCTCCTCCAACTCCTTCCGCCCACACATTCAGTGATGGAGACACAAGAAGGATGAGTCCATCACCGGCCTCACCTCCCTTCAAGTCCACAACTTATTAAGTCGCGCTTGCAATCCAGCACCTGAACTTCCTGGGTTCATACCAACAATCGAAGAAGTCTCGATGGAGGTAGAAGTGCAGAATGAGGTGGAGGATCAGGTTGACAAAGAAGGAATCATCAACTTGTACAATGAAGATGTCATCAATCTTGACGATGTCGAATTTGACAAGTATCTAGATGAAACCTTTCCTCTCAGCAAAGATGGCACCAATTGGTTAGTACCATCCCTTCCATCTATCCACTCAGGAACTGACATGTGGTATTTGCCTCAGATTTTTCATTGTAGTTACATGAATCTTCCTGTAGTAGATAGAACAATGGACATCCCTACTACACATGATTATACAATGTGTGATGAGTGCTTTAAGCATGCCGGGAAAGGGAAAGAAAAGGAACACCATCATGACATGCCACCGGATATGTGGCTCCTTGATTCAGGAGCATCATCTCATTTTACATATGACATATCCGACTTTGCTGAATATCAATCTTTCTCCCAACTGTCCTATTCTTTAACAGCAAATGGAAAAGCCAAACTTAAAGGCGTCGGATCAATCATTCTTGAATTTAAAGGACAACCTGTGCGGTTATTGCTGGTTGTATATATGCCTACAGCCAATGTTAAGCTCATATCAATGGGTACTATTCTGAAAGACCCTTGTATGACTGTACAAGCTATGGCAAACCTTATTACCATTTTTGACAAATGTACAGGGACACAAACCCTCGAATTCCATTCTCATGGAACGGATACACTCTATTGGATAAAAGCACAATCAATCCATCCTAAGTCCCAAGGCCCAAATCAAACAATGGCCTTGATAGATTATGAGATAATCCACCAACAAATGGGTCATCCCTCAAAAGACATCATTAATGCCACAAAGAAGCATCTAAAGGATTTCCCTGATGTTTCTATTCCTAAAAATCCAGCAGTTTGCCCTGGATGCCAATTAGGCAAACAACCAAATAGATCATTTCCTCATAGTGAGAAGTGGGCAACTGCTCCCTTTGAATTGATTCACTCTGACTTAAAGTCATTTGAGATAGAATCATATCATCGATCGAAGTATGCAGTCATCTTTTATGATGACTTCACTTCACACTGTTAGATGGTGTGCATTCGCACCAAGGATCAAACCCTTAAGGCAACAAAACATTTTATTGTCTATATCTGCAACCAATATAATGCTAATATTAAGCATTGGCATTCTGATGCTGGAGGTGAATATACTTCCAAAGCATTTACAGAATATATGTGTGATCAAGGAATCCACATCCACCAATCTGCTCCCTATGTCCACCAACAAAACGGTAGAGCAGAAAGGATCATCTGAACCTTAACAGATAAAGCACAAGCGATGCAGTTACACACTTGCTTACCACCCTCTTACTGGGAATTCGCATTGCTTCATGCATGTCATGTTTACAATCACACCCCACTCTCCCGTCTAAATTGGAAAACTCCATATGAGTTAGTACATGGAGAAAAACCTTCTATAGAACACCTTCATGTTTTTGGCTGTGGTGCATATGTACATATCCCAGAAGAAATTAGACAAGGGAAATTGCAACCTAAATTGCAATTAATGGTCTACCTTTGGCGTACTAGCTGGTAGTACCTCTAATTTCCTTTTCATAAAGCCCAATAACTCTTTGTTTACATCGGCACATGCTATTTTTGATGAAAGTCTATTTCCTAAGTGCCCTCATGCCAAACCACACAAGCAAATAAGTTACAAAAGGAAAACACATACACATGATTCAGAAGATTCCTCTTCTGATTTGTCTGATTTGTCTGATGCGGCACCTGCTCCTCATCACCCTTCTCATCCACCATGAACACCCTCTCCTATTCCAGAACCAGAACCAGTCACACCTCCACAAGCACCACGCCCTTTATCACCACCACCTCCACCCCGCAGATCCCAGCATGAGCATCGAGTTCCTAAAAGACCTGGTAATGTGCTTGGGGATAAAAGACATCCAGTCCAACAATTAAAGGACTATGACGATGTTCTTAAAGACATGGAAAAGGCTTCCACATGGAAAAAGGGTGAATCCTCTACTTCCAAGGATCAACAACAGGCCCTGGGTGAATTCCCTCACTTTCTGACTCCGTCTGAACAAGATGTTGAGCGCCTCACCCAGGAAGGGGAAGATGCATTGGTTTCATACCTTTGCAGTAATGCAATTTCACCTGATTTTGCATATAATATATATCATGAATGGACATACAAGGACATTCTAAGACTCCCACCAGATGAGCAAAAACTCTGAATTGAAGCATGCAAAGATCAGCTTCAAATCTTAAAAGACTGTAATGTCTATAAAATAGTTGATAGACCACCTAATCAAAATATTCTAAAGAATCAATGGGTATTCGACGTTAAATCAGATGGTTGAAAATGTGCCCACTTAGTTGTGAAAGGCTTTACACAAGTCGAAGGCATAGATTATGACAACATCTTTTCCCCAGTTGTATGCTTTGAGACAGTGCAGTGTATGCTCGCCCTCTCAGCACTCGAAGATTGGTATATTACTGGTCTAGATGTACGTTCTGCCTATTTATATGGCAAACTGGAAGAGGACCTCTATATGGAGTTTCCTGAAGGGTTCATGCCACCCGAATTAAAAGGTAAAGTCTTAAAGCTCCTCCGAGCTATATATGGATTAAAACAAGCTGGCTTAGCCTGGTGGCGTGCCCTTGATAAATCTATGGAGGAACTAGGCTTTACCCAGTGTAAAACAGATGCCGGATTATTCATCTATCGCAAAGGAAATGATATCATCCTAGTGATCATCTACGTAGATGATGCCCTCTTCTGCGGCCCAAATAAAACCATTGTAGATAAGGTTAAAGCTGCATTTATGAAGAAATGGGACTGTCGCGACTTAGGAGACACCCGTGAGTTCCTAAGAATGAACATACGTCGAGAAGGTCAAGATATTTATCTAGACCAAAAAGATTACCTCAACAAGGTGATTGAGAGATGCAGAATGGCAAATGCCCATACTGCTCCCACACCTTTACCACAGGAATATTACCCAATGAGGAATGAAGCCCCCATTGACCAAGGACTAAGGTCCCATTTTCAAATGGTCATTGGCTCATTATTGTATCTAATGATCGGTACACGCCCAGACATATCATATGCGGTAACTCAACTTGCTCGAATGTCTGCAAACCCATCAAAAGAACATTTAGATCGTGCATTATACATATGCTGATATCTACTTGGAACCAGAGATTATGCTCTCACTTATAAAGGTTCTTCAGGTAAAGGCTTAACAGCCTGCACTGACTCTGATTGGGGTCAAGACCCTATCACTAGACACTCACAGACAGGATTCTTCCTGAAACTAGCAGATGGAATATTCCTATGGAATTCACACCTCCAAAAGGAAACTGCACTGTCTTCGACAGAAGCAGAGTATATTGCCTTGAGTGAATGCACTCGTCAGATCATTTGGATCAGACAAATGATGCAGGAACTCGGCTATAATATGAAGCCAACTCCAGTTTCAGGTGACAATCAAGGATCGTTATTCATAGCACAAAATCCTGTCACCGAAAAATGTTCCAAACATATCTCTATAAAATATCACTTTGTGCATGATGCACTTATGGTGAGAAAAGAGATTGAACTCTTTTATATCCCTGGAAATGACAACCCTGTGGATATGTTCACAAAGAACCTTGGACATGTCAAGTTCAAGAAATTCAGTTCACAACTTGGAATTGAATTCTACTCACCGTCTTCTGACTGAGCAGATGTCCTCCTATACTAAATGCTAACATTTTCATACTGGATACTAAGCAAGGGGGAGTGTTGATAAGTAGCGTACTCATAGTATAACAATAGTTAATTATGTAAGTGAACATCGACAGTACATCAGACTCATCTGAGTCTGAATTTAAATAACACTTTTTGTTCTTCAACTATAACGTTCATCGTAAGACCAACGTCAACTAGGTGAGTTGCCTTTGGGTAACTTCTGTTAATATGTGTCCTCACAACAGATATGTCCCCACCAGAGACATGGTTGTGGACATCCTTACAAAACCACTCACTTGAGAGAAACACTGGAAGTTCATTTGAGCCATGGGACTCTGTATGCACATGAGTGGGAGTGTCAAAATATAACTCCGGAACAACTCTGGAACAACTCCGATGGTGCTCCATTCTCTTTTCATGTGTCCTCCACTACATTCACTCTGGAGTTGCATTTATCCATTTCAGGGATATGTCCTGACACACCATACCTTTTCTGTGCACATCATATGACTTCTAAAAGTCATACAACTTGTTTCTTTCTTTCAAGCTATTCCTTTCTTATCTTGAGCTATTCCTAACGCACTTTGCTTACCCTTGCTTAACTTTGGGCTGGAGTTCTCTGGAGTTAGATGTGCACATAACACTTTACTATTTAATCCCTTTATTCTCCTTGAACTCACCTCAGTTGTGATTGCTCCCTTGGGCATCTGGCTGAGGTGAGACTTACCATTGATTTACTTATAACTGTACTAATAGTTAGTAGTTGTTAGGGCTGTGCGGACAAACTCCGGTGTATCTCTGGAACTCCGGAGATATTAGTAGGACCTTGGCTTCACCTTATGTGGTGCGCCACTATCCAAGTC
>JBBPTO010001868.1:0-13201 GCA_038094155.1 Pulveroboletus cf. aberrans
CCAAATCAGTGTTGCTGGAACCATCACCAAACTTGCAGACCATTTGACAAATTCACAAATCCACATCAATCCAAGATTGGCTCAAAGTTGACATCAAATGCAATGCTGGATCCAGACTTGTTGATTGGCATACTGCACGAATGGGAATAACATGATATTATCACACTATAATATATATTTGTCATGGACTCACCAGCCACCCACTGGAATCTGAGTGCTTGCATTTTTGCCAGATGTTTTGGGTTCTTATTGATCTTCATGTGCATCACAATGAAATTGACATAAATTTTTGAGTAACCTGTGTACTCAAACACTCAGTCTTGATAGGTGCCAGTCACAATGTACTCATTGATAGCGGCTTGCAGCTGAGAAGAAAGTATTAAATGAGGTAAAAAGTAATAGTTAAGTGAAATAAATACTGCAGTTGCTGCCAAACAAATGGCAACTTCTGGAACTTTGTAACCAAAGACTTCAGGGAAGATTGTATCTAGGGTGAAGGATCTGGTGTAAAAAAATGAAGTAATGGGGGCTGTGAGTACAGGGGAAGCCATGTTATTCACACCCTTCAAAGTAGATTAATAACAGCTCAACAATCAGAAAAACACACCTTTTTATCAGCCTCACTGTAGGTGAAAGCAGAATCTCAGATCAATGCTTCAGCCTTGGCTTTGTTTTCTTCTGCTGTGTGATGTCCTTCAAGGGCATAGAAGTGAGAGGCAAGCTCTTGTGCCTTCAATTTTAATGTAGAGTGTCAGGTCATAAGTGCATCCCAAAGCTAGATGTTGTCAGATTGAGGGCAGACAAGGTGAGGCAATAAGCTTACCAATACATCAAGCTCCTTCTTGTACTGCAGCCAGTATTCTACCAGAGAGTCAGTAAACAAGAATCACTATCCTGCAATTAGATGTGCCTTTTGGAACATGTTGACATTCAGTGACAGCTTTGCTGAAGTGCTCTCTGGCTTTCCTGTCTAAAAATTCAGATTGACAGAAAAAGAGATTGTTTGAGGCACATTCACATTGGAATATTAGCTTCATGCACTCAATTAATTTTTGAAACTTGTAGGAATAAGAATGAAGTTTCATGGCAGGGCCTGTCAGAGGATCAGGAGGGCTGTCTTTCATAAATATGGCCCCTGTAGGAATGGGAAATACCCCAGTCTGACTGGTAGAGGGAGGCTGGTTGATGTGTGTGTTCTGTTGCTGAATCTGAATGGCATGCAGACTTGACAGGTCTGGAGTACAAGGAAAGTGGTTGTGTTGATGATATTCCATCACAACATCTTGAGCAGCTGCATCTTTAGAGTGTTGGCAAGGGATATCATATACTATAGAAAGTGAACTGTACACTCAGTGTAAAAAACAGCTAACACACACCTAGATCATTGGAGTCATTCTCTAGTGGCATAGATCCTATGGTAGTCTGTGGAAGATCATTCTGCATTGAGTGCAGAATGAGTGGCTGTGTGTGTGAGTTCTAAAAGGGGAAGGTGGTTAGCCAAAATGGTAGAATATGAAGGTGAGGGCGATGTAAGAGCAAAGTGATCCAGTGGGGTTTGGCGGGTTGATTCAAGCTTCGAAATGGAATAATGGACGGTGACAACAACTGTGAATGAGACTCTATTCCATTGTTCTATTTGAGTGACATGATGAGTATGAGTGAGGGCAAATTATGGAGCAACTACAGCATGAGAATGCAGAATAATAAAAGAAAATGAAGAGAAAGAACAAAGGAGGTGATTGAAGGAGAAAGATAAATGAAGAGAGCATAGGATTTGTGCAGTTCTGTGCATGGTTATTCATTTCAGGCATGGGCAAGTGTGCAGGCTATGTTTCCTTCATTCTCCAGACCAGCAAGCATTCAGGCCATGCTTTCTTCATCTTTTGGATCAGCACACACATGGATTATATTCTCTACACCTCCCTCACACTTTGGAATGCAACCATTCTTGGTTGCCAACAACTAAGGACCTTCTTCAGTGAGACCAGTGAGATTGGCAGGATTGACAAATTCTGTCACAGAGTGGCATGTCAGTGAGTGGGAGTGGTATGGGATTAAACAGAAGGTGGCAAAGTGCAGCTTTGACACAGTGCCATCAACTTCAGCGAGGTGGTAGGATCCTTTATTCAGTGCATGGGCAACAACGACCATGGGTCCGAAATAGTGCAGGTGGCATTTAGTGTTTGATATGGGCTTGATTTTCTTGTTGAGTACAAGGACAAGAGAGCCAGGTGTGAAGTCATGGTCATGGATGGCATGGGCAATGCGTTGTTTGAAGTCAGTGATGGATGCATAGCAGCTATGAGTGACACATGTGTGGATTTCATTGAGGTCTTGGTCATGTTTCGCAAGCTGGCATGCACACATGGTGATAAGTTCAGCCATGGAGAGGTGTGCAGAGATGATGGGTACAAGAAAGGTGGCCTCGACAATGTCAAGCAGGAACAAGGGCTCAATGCCATGAGCCATATATTAAGGTGAGAAGCCAGTGGACTTGTGGGTTGTGACGTGGTCAGCTCAAAAGATATGTGGCATGAGTGTGGGCCACTGGGTGATGTCACCATCACATGCTTTGATGAGTGAATTGCGAATGGTGTGGTGCGAGCATTCAATGATCCCATTAACTTTCAAATTGTATGCTGAGATGTGAATGTGCCAAATGTGGTACCTGTTCACAAGGTAGTCAAGTGCTGCAACAAAGGGCGTACCATTGTCTGTGATGTTCTCCTCAAGTCCTCCCCATCTGCACAATGGCACCTCCTTGAATAGAAACGCTCCAACAGTCCAACCTTATTCATTTTTCAATTTGTGCCATTCTGGCCATCTGGTAAGTGAGCAGTGAGCTTGAATGATGTAGGTATAGCCTTGGGCAGTCAGCATGTGCATCAAGTTGACATATGCTTTGCAGAATAGCGGGGCTGGTATTGCCACAACAGGTGGGAGCACAATCTTCTCTGTGGAATGAGTCTGGCACTGGTGACATGTTTTGACATACCAGGTGATGTTGTTGGCAAGAGATGGCCACCAAAAATGGTCTGAGATGGTGCATCTTGTAGTGTAAATGCCTTTGTGTCCAAGTTCATCATGTGTAGCATGCAGGATGTGAAGGTGGTCAGGTGCAAATAAGATGAGCTGGTGCCATCCATGTGGTTCTCTGCACCAGAGATGGTGGCCAGTGACAAAGAATTCTTTTGTGCACTTGATGAAGCATGCTTGGCATGAGTCAGAGATGTCAGATGGAACAGATAATGTGATGAGAAAATGATGGATATGGATATGTTTCAGTTCATCATCATGCTGCTTTGCTTTGTCATTGACTGGGATTTGCATGTTGTTGTTGTTGTTCATTGCCATGGTGAGTACCATGGCTGATCCTCCTCCCTCACACTTTTGAATTGAGAGTTTGCCCTCTGTGAACCCTCTGGAAATCCAAAATCTGCAACCCAACACCTCATCCAACCATTCCTCGACCTCAACCTCTGACTCTCAATCTCCTTCCTCATCCTCACATCCCTTCCTTCTTCATGACAAACCATCGGGTCCCTGGTGGTGTGAAGCTGGAATGTGCTTGAGCTTGAAGTCAAAGGTGAGGATTCCTGCAATCCAGTGATTCATGGCCACGTTTGGCTGAATGTCTGGGTTGTTGAGCATACCATAGATGTACTTTGCATCAACCTCGACAATCAATTTCTTCATGCCAATAATCCAAACCTTGACTGCACAAAGGGCCCAAAAGAGCCCATAGAGCTCTATTTTTGCCTGTGAGTACTGTGACTCACAATTATTCCAAGTGATAGAATCAAATCAGAAAGGATAATGCTGACCATCTGGGTCATCTTGGGATAAAATAAAGCCAATGGCAATGGAGAATGAGTCAACCGCAAGAATGACCAGAGACAGAGACAAGTAATTGATAGGATGGATTGCAGGACACTCAGTGATGGTGGACTTGAGGGAATCCATAGCAGCTTGGGCAGCAGCATCCCAAATGAAGGGAGTGACTGTCAGAATCTGTGTGCTATGGAGGGGTAGAGATACCCAGACTCAGTTGCACAGTGGTAGTGGAACAACTGTTGTATTTATCTATGGAGGGGTAGAGATACCCAGACTACAGACATAAGTAAAAAGTAAAGCCAGATGTAGCTAAAAGACTAACCTCAGTTGCACAGTGGTAGTGGAACAACTGAGGGAGTGATTATGAAAGTGGACACATTAAATAGTGATGGAGATCAGAGCACATAAACTCCGATGTAACTCCGATGTGATGTCTGGAATAGGAAAGAAGAGGTCTGAAAGAGAAAAGAGATGTTACTAAATATCGGGTCAACTCCGAATAACTCTGGTGTCAGGAGTTGTACTTGGTAGGTGAAAGCTTTGGAGTTGCATGGAACAGGTCCGGAGTAAGTTGGAGGACCTTGGAGGAGTTATATATTTTGACACTCCCACTTGCACGGATTGGAGTCACATGGATGCTGAGGGTGTCAGTTGAAGTGGTGTTGGTGCAGAGCCAGAGGATGGTAATGGCATGGAGCTAGAAGGTGGTGATGGTGCAGGGCCAGAGGTGATTGGCGGAGTGCCAGAGGTGATCGGAGATCGATGCTCCCACTGCTTCTTGAGCATATGCCATGATGGAGCTGAGAGTGGTGTGAAGTTGGGAGATGTTGATTGTTCAGTTCTGGAGATGGACAGAGTGTCAGAGGATGTTGGAGGACAGTGCTCCCACTGCTTTCTGGGCATACGGTGTAAAACTCCTAGGAACTCCGAAGTGGAACTCCTAAGCTAATGAAAAGGGTGCGAGTGTAATTCTCGACCCAGGGGATTGCAAAGAGAGAAAGAAAGTGGGTGAGGGCGAATATGGATGGCTCACTGATGTCCTGAGAGAGCTGGAAAATAAGAGTCTGATTCCTCCCCGTTCAGTAGGGCTAAGGAATCAACTATGGAGTTGTCAGGAGTTGACAGGAGTTACAGGACTTGACTGGACTTGAAGGGAAATGAAGGAAATCGACTTCAGAGACTTAGAACTGATGGTAGATGGTGGTCATTCACTTTCAGAACTAAGTTCTATCTACAAACTTTAGAGTCTGGGTATTCCTAAGACTGTGAATCAAAAGGAAACATAAAGGAATGAATGTAGATACTAAATATAGTAATAACCCGATAAGGAAACACAACTCCAACTCACAGATGACTCGTTTGGGGCGCGGGAACAAAGGTCCGGTCCTCCAGACATTGGAGTTCCGACTCAAGAAGATGGCCTGTGACTGTTGAGTCTCGGAGGAGCGGCAGAGGACTTCGGAGGAACTTGGATGATGGACGAATACTCGGAGAAAGTGGGAATGTCACTGTAGGGAGCTTGAGTCTCCTACAATGGCATGGTGGAGCCATCTTCTTCATTTGGTCTGAAACGTTTTGCTGAACATGGGTGGTCGGATGTGAGATCCTCCCACTGAACCTTGATTGCATGTGTCAAGGCAGTGGAGCTGGAGTCGGAGTCAGAGGCTTGCAAGAACCTGTGAAAGAAGGGATGGAAGTGGGAAGCGATCTGAAGGTTGACCTTGTGATGTAGCAATACTCTGGAGCTTCAGGGGTCTGGAGTAGCATAATGGAGGTGTAGTAGAGGTCTCTGGACTGCCGGCTGCATGTGACAGTGTCAGGACCATTGCAGACGTAGCAAGCAGTGGTGCCAGTTGAGTAGATGGTGTGGAAACCAATCTGGGTCAGTTGCTCGATGGAGATGATGGAATGTGAGAGCTCTGGAACGTACAGGACATTGTGGAGAGAGATTGTGTGTGTGGTACCTCAGACCATGGAGCAGAGTTGTATGGTGCTGGTTCCAATGGCATGTGTAGTGGAACCGTCTCCAAGTTTGATTGGATGAGGTGGGAGGAGAATGGAGTAGGTTTGGAAGGTGCCGCGGTGTGGTACCATGTGTGAAGTGGTGCCAGAGTTGATAACTGCACTGCGTTTGATGTCAGACTTGATCTTGGACATAACGTGAGTACAAACAGTGTGAGGCTGGAGTGAGGGGACCTTGGACTGTATGTTGGTCCACTCCAGAGTTGTGGAGTTGTTCTCTGGAGAATGTGAGTGAAGGAGAGGAACTTCCCTGAGTAGATTAGCCCTCTCCGGAGCTGCAGAGGTGTGCTCTAAGCTTCTTGATTTGTGTGAGCAAGGGAAATGGGCTTCCATGAGTGTGTTCACCCTCTCTGGAGGTGTGGAGATCCGGTCTGGAGTTGTCATTTGTGTGCGCTTCCTCTGTTTGAGAGTCAGCTTTCAACTCTTGTACACACGGCAGTCCTTTGTGTTGTGGCCTGCACTTTCGTGGTGTTTGCACCACTGGGATGGCTTGCTGGAGCAGTCATGGTTGGTGCGGTCAGTGCAGTTGGAGCACTTGGAGTGTCTGGAGTTTGGAGAGGACTTGGCGGTGGAGTTGGAGTGCTTCAAAGATGGAGCATGCAGAGTGCCAGAGGACCAGAGGCTGGAGTTGGATCCATGTGAGTGGAAGAGACACAGAGTCTCTGGTGAATAGATGGCAATATAAGAGTCAGCCAGAGTTGATGAGTGGATGGCCTCGGAGGCTGGCAGAGGAATGCTCTGGGAAGCTTCAGATGTTCTTCCTTTTCCTCCTCCTCTGGGGCATTTCCCAGAGTGTGACTCTGTGTGTTGGTCCTGCTGGGCTGAGGAGCTACCAGCAGGGTGGCCAGAGTGGCTGGAGGTGATGTGTCTGGAGTTGGAGTCAACTGGAGATGTAGAAGATGTGATCTTGAGGGAATGTGAAGCAATGTTGGGGTTGCCTAGAGATGGTGGACGAGCAGCCTCAGAGCCTCGTGCAGGAGTGCTCTGGACCACTCTGGATGTTGCTCCTCCTCCTCTGGAGTGGTGTTCAGAGTTGGAGTCAGTGAGCTTGTTGGGCCATACCATGTTGGAGCAGTCGGCGGAGAGACTGGAGCCCTTGGAGAATGTGAGTGCACATTCAGAGGTGCATGCAGGAGATGGGAAATGGTGAGAGGCCAAGTGGGCTTGCAAGGGAGTGCTGTGGACAGCTCCAGATGTTTCTCCTTCTTCTTCTCTGGAGCGGTGTCCAGAGTGGGACTTTGTAAGCTGTTCATGCTGTGCTGCATCAGAGCAGCTGGCAGAGTTGGCAGAGTCCTCAGAGGATTTAATTGCAGGTCCGGAGGTACCTGCAGAGTGAGGGTTGGAGGTGTTGGAGATGTTGGAGGCCTGGAAAGGGGTGCTTTGGGCAGGTCCAGGTAATGCTCCTCCTCCTCCTCCTCCTGGGCGTTGCCCAGAGTGGAACTTTGTTGGCTGAGCTTTGTTAGAGCAGTCAGCAGAAATCCCGGAGGCCTTTGAAGTGTTGGAGGTTGTTATGGCTGACCTGGGGACGGGCAGGCATAGAACCAGTGGGACTGCGGTCTTTAAACCGTGGATGGAGTGGCAACGGAGCTTGACGATTGCAAGACGTCTACAAGGAGCCTACCTACTAGCGAGGTTCGGCGATAAGGGTTGCTGCCGTGATAACGGCGGCCAAGGACTTCCGAGTTAACGGTGGACAAGGGAGTCTGCCTACGATCGAGGACAGACGACAAGGGCTACCGAGTTAACGGTGGTAACTCCCACGTAAGCGGTCATGACAAGGAGATCTTGGTGAGGTCGACGAAGGAGACTTCCCAATTAAGGGTTGTCGATGAAGATCAAGGAGGTATTGAAGGCTACCCTTAGGCCTGTATCGTGGAGGGGGGGACAATGTATTCCCAGAGTGGTACAAAGGACGAGGTAGGAACTGGTAAGACTAGACTGAGGAACATAGGTGCGACGACATGGGTTTATATACGTATGGGAGTTTTAGGGTAGGCATGGAATGAGAGAGAATACGATGGAAGGAATTGCTGACTGAGCAAGTGAGATAAGGCACGTGAGGCACAAAGGGAACGGGTGGTGAGTCATGGTATCATAGTCAGCGATGAAAGGAAAAGAACGTCCAAGTTGGGACTTATACCCATGCATATGTAGGTGCTAAGTGTCAAGGAAAAAGTGTAGTTCGGGATAAAACATAACATTACCCCCTTAGTAGACTTGAAGTTGCCGACTTCAAAAATCTTTATAATTCCCATAGGGCTCTCCGGTCATGTTCAACATAGTGGCATCGTCGAATTCGAAGTCTGCGTAGTCCTCTCTCTTGTCGACAGGTGGGGGCTCCTGGGAGGATGACGGTATGGGTGTGGAGTGTCATCAGGCAGGGAAACGAACAGTTCGTCGTGCACATTGGGTCGTAGGACTCTGTGGCGGAGTTCCTCGGGATGACGATGATGAAGACAAGCGGTGAGAGGACTGGTGGGATGAGGGCGAGGTGGAGGGAGAGGGCCTCGGAGAAGGTCGTTGGAGAGGGCATTCCCGCTGAGGGTGGCCGGGTTTGAACTTAAGACAGGTGGGGCAATAGTAAGCGGGACACTGGTCCTGAAAGTGTCCGAGGCAATGGCACTGAAAGCAGGCCTGGGGATAACGCAGGTTGTCACGGGTGAGGGTGACTTCCTCTCGGTTTTCGCGGTAATGAAGTTCCGTCTGGTCTATGAAGGCAATAGTTTCCTCATCAAGAGGAGACGAGGACACGGATGGGGTAGACGGAGTACGTGGTGCAGCAGTGGGTGCGATAGGAGGGATGGGGACGGGCAATGGCTTAGAATGTTGAGCGTTGGTCTCGGCGAGGTATCAGTCAAGGTCTTCCAGGAACTTTCTGAGTTCTAACTGGTGGGTGAGGATATCAAGCTTGGTGTTGGCTTCACTGAGAATGGCGACAGCGGTGGGGTGGTTAATGAAGTTGAGATGGCTGATCTGCCACAAGAGGTGAATGAGGCAATACAAGGCAGAGCCCATATCTAGGTGGGCGCTGATGGGGATGGCCATACATCTATCATAGACATGGTTACGAAAGGCTGCGATATAGGGAAAGGGGATTGCCTGGGGGCGAAGACGATGGGCATGGATAGGAAGATCCACAGCTTGGACAGGACGAGGTGCAGGAAGATGAGAGATCACCATGAGGGGAGCACGGAATGGGAAATCCAGGGGAAGGCTGTTCCAACCGGTGTCAGCAAGGGTAGGAGACGGGGGACAATTCTCATCGGTGACGGTCTCGACAAGGGTGGAGACCTTGGAGAAAGTATCTTCTATAGTAGACTCGGTTGACAGGGAATCAGTGACGGAGGCAGAGGGTTCTTCGACATCATCAGCAACAAAGGCGACATTGCGAAGTGGGGACGTTGTCATGTTTACAAGTGGGTGAAGGTGAAGGAACTGGAGGAAAAGCGGAGGGGTAATGGTTCTTATAATCCATCAGGGCGGCCTTAGAATTCTTCAGGTTCTGCTCGGGTTCCCAAGAGTCTTCTTCAGCGGTGTAGCCCTTCCATCAGATCAGGAAGGAACGGTTGGACAGAGTTCCGCGGTGACGTAAGATCTTATCGATCTCATACTCTTCCTTGCCTTCTACAAGGTCCGGGGGTGGTCATGTGAAATTAGAACTGTGTACGTTGTTTTCGCGATATGACGATAAGAGGGAAGCATGGAAGACAGGATGGATCTTCCACGTGGACGGGAGTTTTAGACGGTAGGTGATAGGGGATAGGACTTCAGTGATAGAGAAGGGTCCTTCCCGTTTAGGAGCGAACTTGGGGTTGACAATGTTCCGCTTGAGATTGCGGGCTTTGAGCCAGACCTTGTCTCCTTTGACAAAAGGCTGGAACTTGGATGTGGTGTGCTGGGCCATCGTCTGGCGAGCAAGTTCATGGGCAGCAAGGGCTTCATCGCGGGAGGCAGTGAGGGATTTAAGGCGGTTTTCGACCGCGGGGACCTTGGTGTCGGGGACAATAGAAGGTAGGGCACGGGGTTCATAGCCCATCATGAGATAGAATGGGGACTTTCCCGTTATGGAATGTGGACGGTGATTATGCACGAACTTGGCATGTGTCAGAAGTTCGTGCCATGAGGATGGGTTATTCCTGCAGAAGATCTGAAGGTACATTTCGATCTCCTGGTTGACTCGTTCGGTTTCCCCATCTGTCTGGGGGTGATACGTGGTGGAGAGGGCAAGGTTGTAGTTCAAGAGCTTTCCAAGCTCTTTGGCAAAGGTGGAGGCGAATTGTGGGCCTCTATCTGAGATGATTTTTTCGTAAAGACCGAAATGGCAGTAGACTTTGTGGAAGAAGAGGGTTGCAATACCCTCAGCGGTGGCGGTTTTCATGGTTGGACATAGAATTACCCCCTTAGTAAGCCCATGGTTGACCATGACCAATAGGGAATCAAAACCCACGGGTGACACAGGGAGATCTGTGATCAGATCGCATGAGATTTGCTGGAATGGGTGGGTACACGTGGAGTGAATGGAGGTAAGCGGGGGTACAGTGGGGTGTGTGTTGGCTTTGTTAGCCTAATATGTGGCACAACCTTCAACGTACTAGCGCACGTAGTGGGCCAAACTGGGCCACCAGAACTCAGAGGAGACCAATTGATGGGTCTTGAGAGATCCAGGGGGACCGGCGGATTCATGATCATGGCAGCGAAGTAGCACTTTCTGCCGAAGGTTCTTGGTGGGAAGGTAGATGTGGTCCTTATAGAGGAGCACGCCATCACGGTGTTGCCAGTCAGAGAGACAGGCATGGAGGTTTGAGGGGACGTCGTTTGCAATGGATTGGAGGGTTTTAAGGACAAGAGGGTCCGACTCAGAGGCATCCTCGATGAGGGTCCGAAGGAAGCTGTCAATGAGCTGAACGAACATTGACGGTGGGAGAAGCATTGTGGACTCATTGTCGGGGTCAGAGGTAGGGTAAAGGTCGGGACAACGTGACAAGGCATCGGGAGCAGCAAGAAGCTTCCCGGGGACGTGGCGGAGTTTGAGATCAAAATCTCCAAGGTCAAGGAGCCATCTGGCTTGATGGCAGTTTAAGTTCTGAGCGGTACGGAAGTACATCAGGTTCTTGTGGTCTGTGAAGACTTGGACCAGGAAGGCTGCGCCACAGAGGTATTGACGCCAGTCTTTCAAGGCACGGAGTATCGCAAGGAGTTCGCAATCATAGATGTCATAGTTTCTCTCAGCAGGAGAGAATGATGAGGAGCAGTAGGAACAGGGATGCCAATCCCCATTATCATCGGTCTGGAGGAGAACAGCACCAGTAGCATATTTGGAAGCATCGGTGGCGATGGCAAAGGGACATGTGGGGTCTGGCAATTGGAGAACGGGTTTGGACAGGAACAGGTCCTTCAGTTGGTGGAAGGCCATGTCACACTCTGGGGTCCAATTCCAGACAAGGTTCTTCTTGGTGAGATCAAGAAGAGGGCGAGCGATGGAGGAGTAGTCGGAGATAAACCGACAGTAGAAGTTGGCGAAACCCAAGAAGGATTGTACCTCCTTAGGTGTGGTGGGGGCGGGCCAGGATGCAATTCCATCAAGCTTGATGGGATCCATAGCGATCTGACCGGGTTTGACAATGAGGCCGAGGTATTCAACCTCGGTGGCGGTGAAGGTGCATTTCTCCAGTTTCAGATGAAGATCCAACTCCTTCATGCGTTCCAGGACACGGCAGGTACGTTCAGTGTGGGTGGCTTCGTCAGGAGAAGCAATCAGAAGGTCATCCATGTAGATGACGAGCCAGCCCTCAGCAATCATATCGCGAAAAGAATCATTCATAAAGCGTTGAAACGTGGCGGGGGAGTTGGACAAACCGAAGAACATGACGGTGGGTTTGAAGAGCCCCTTGTGGGTGATAAAGGCGGCCTTCCACTGGTGTCCGTCTTTGATGTGAACATTGTTGTAACCCCAGCGGACATCGAACTTGGTGAAGACCTTTGCGTCTTTAAGCTTGTCTATGAGGTCGGAGATGAGGGGGAGGGGGTAAGCATCACGGATAGTGTGCTTGTTGACGTAGCGATAATCTTGGCAGGGGTGAAGTTTGCTGTCTTTCTTTTTGATGAAGAAGAAAGGGGAGGCCTGGGGTGAGTTCGAAGGGCGGATCTTTCCAGCCCTGAGGTTCTCTTCGAGGAAGTCCTCAGTGGCTTTGCGTTCGTCAGGGGACAAGGGGTAGACCTTCCCTATCTTAGGAACGAAGGTCTCATCGAAGTTTATCTCGTGGTCATAGGGTCTCGAGGGGGGTACATGGTCAGTGGCTTCCTTGGAGAAAACTTCTTTGAAGTCTTCGTATTCCTTTGGAAGGACGATGGGGGCCTTTTCGAGTGATGCGGTGGCGGCGAGCTCAGTAGCTGTGCTGACTTGGGCAATGAAGTTGAAGTTGGGGATGATGTATCCTCCAGCTTTCTTGAGATGGTTGGTGGACATCCCATGTTGATAGTGGTAGTCCAGGACGTGGTTGATGGTGAACTCGGTTTCGGTGGGTCGACTCCAGTAGTCCCAGAGATGTTCATTGTAGACCTCGTGGATCATGTGATGACGAGGTGATTGAGGGGCAGTACGATTAACATGATCGTAATGGTGCTTGGTGTCGGAAGAGAAGGCCTCGTATAGAGCCTTCGATTCATCCTTTGATTCAGGGATGTCAAGGATACGGGTGGTCCAGTTGATGACTGGGTTTGTCTTGGTTAGCCAGGGCATACCAAGAAGGACATTGGAATTTCTGCAGTTCATGACATAGAACTCGAAACGTTGGGATTCCTCCGATGTTGGAGAACAGTGTGCAAGTGAAGCATACAGACCCTCCTTGATTGATGGAAGCATCTGCGTTATGAAGTGGAATCGGTGTGGTTAAACGAGTGGTGGGTAGGCGATGTTTGTGAACAAAGCCCCAGTCGATGCAGTTGACATCTGCACCGCTGTCTACGATGGCGAAGGTGTCGACGGCTTTTATCAAGTGTGAGGGATTGATGAGTTGAATGGGGATTCTCATCAATTGCTTGTCCTTAGCGTTTACAATTACATTGGCACTAGACGAGGAAGGGAAGTCATGCGTTGAAGTAACTTCCCGTTTCAAAAACCCTGCATATCTACCCTTCCGATGGAGGTCTTCCTTGGCGTTTCATCATCATCGTCGTCTTCTATTTCTTGGAGCCTTGGAAGGTCCTCGGGGATCTCAGAAATCTCGGCCTTAGTCACTTTCTTGACTTGTGGCGTGGGAGTGGAAGGGAAGGTGGGGCAAGACAGGGATCCGTGTCCTTTCTTATGGCAATGGAAGCAAAGGTTCTCCTTTTGGCAACATTCACG
>JBBPTO010001869.1:0-13200 GCA_038094155.1 Pulveroboletus cf. aberrans
CAGGCCAGAGGGCTTTCGCTGGAGATCAACGGACTATTTGGGAATGAGGTTGCCCAGACACTCGAAAAGAGGGGGATAGATGTCGATGGGAACGGCTGTTGGTGAGAAGATGGAAGATATTTCGAGGACTTATTACCATCCTCGCACTGATGCCAACCATGAGTCGCACCATAGCCTTGTGTACGAGCTGCAGCAATATCACAACAAAGATACACTACTCTAAGACGGCGTATTTCTTCAAATGTTCCGGTATGACATGGTACAATCCTTTGGACTGCAACCATTTCTTGGAGAACAGTCGACTCTGGTAACGATATGCACCGTCGGCCAGGACGGTGACGACACTCGATCCTGGCGGCCACCTCATGTCAGTCACGTCATCGAACAAAAAGTGTCGGCCACGCACCCTTGCCCAATTTCTGCGCAAGCTCCACGGCAGCGACGACGTTGAGAGCCGAGCTTGCGCCAAGGTATAATCCCTCCGTGTCCAAGAGCTGGTACAACATCACGATCGACTTTTCGTCCGCAATCATGAGCGATCCGTCCAAATCGTCAACGAACGTCGCCAGATTGTCCGTGATGCGACCCTGACCGATGCCTGTGAAAGTTGTCAACCAATCACGCGTTCAGCACGAGGAGAAGAACTCGGATGTCAAGGAGATCTCCCCGGACCTTCGGTGATCGAGCTGCCCTTGCGCTCGACGAGCTTCCCGCCGCTGGACACGTACGCGTGCAACACGCTCCCGGGAGGGTCCGCCAACCACACCTCCGTCCGTCCGCCGCTCGTCTCCTTGAGATACCTGCCGACGCCTGCGAGAGTCCCGCCCGTGCCGGTCGCACACACGAACGCGTCGAGCTCGCCTCGGGTCTGCGCCCAGATCTCGGGACCGGTCGTGAGATAGTGCGCACGGGCGTTGGCGGTGTTGTCGAACTGGTCCGTCCAGATCGCATTGTCCAGTCGCGCGGCGTGCGCGCGCGCTTGGTGGTTGTAGTTCTTCGGGTCCTCGAACGGTACGGCAGGGACGGGGTAGACTTTGGCGCCGAGCATGCGTAAGAGGTCGATCTTTTCTTGACTCTGTGGTGAAAAACGTAAAGGGGGGGTCCAGCCTGCCGAGAGAGAGAGAATAGACGCGGATGCGCACCTGGGTGTCGGGCATGAATATCACGCACTCGTATCCCCTGGATCGGCACACGTGGGCCAGCCCGATGCCCGTGTTCCCAGCGGTGCCTTCGACGACGGTGCCGCCGGGACGTATGCTGAGAGTCGAACGCCCGTGAGCCTTCTGACCGCGTCGGGGGACGAGCACTCACAGGCCCTTGTCTTCCGCGTCCCGGACGACGCCGACGGCGGCACGGTCCTTGATGCTGCCCCCCGGATTCTGAAACTCGGCCTTGCCATAGATGTTACATCCGGTCTGTTCAGACAGCGTCTTGAGATAGATCTGACGGCGGGTCAGAGAACTCGCACGACCACGACTTGCTGCTCTTACCAGAGGTGTGTTTCCCACACTGTCGGTGAAGCCCTGCACAGCAGACCTGATGCACCTCCTGCCTGGATGGAGATGGGCGAGTCTACTCGCACGAAGGAGGGAGTGCATTATGACGGAGAAGTGCTGGGAGAATTGAAGCTGTCATATGAGAATTTAGTAAGACGCCTGGGAGCACGACATTCTTGCGAGCCAGGCAGGCAAACATGTACATTTTCAACAGCGCACGGCTGCATAATAGGCGACTCTAAATGATTATTGGTCATGTCCACGATATTTAACGTCATATATCACAAGTTCACAAGGAAGGGAGCTCCTCCCATTAAATGAGGATAGCCAGCCAACATCGGAGAAAGAGGTGAAAGAGGGAAAACGATGGTGTTGATGGAACAATCAAAGAGAAATGAGTGTCCTCGCTGCATGGGGTGAACTCGCAAGACAATGATGAAATCTGGATGAAAGGACATGGCGAAGATCAGATAGTCTGTCGTGTATGCGGGAATCGGGTCGTCACAGGCCGTGAGAAATAGCATAACATGGGTATCAAAATCAAGACTGCTATGAACACGATGAGATGGCGGTGGCACGAGAAGAGACACGGAACGTGCTTGTTCATGGTTGACGCTTCTTCACGTTCTGATTCAGCCACTGAAGTCCCTCGAAAAGACCCTCGCCCGTTGTTGCGCAACTATAGCCGCCCTTGATCAGGCATGCCCAAGGGGAAAAAAACTGACAGAAAGGCATACCTGGGGTGGACGTACCACGAGCGATCGCGCATGCGATGCAGACCCAGCTTTTCAGTGACCTCTGCAGGTGACATGGCTGGAAAGGAGTGAGGGGTGCAGGATACCGGACGGGCGGCTGGCGACGCACCTCCGGGAAGATCTTGCTTGTTGGCAAAGACGAGCAACAAGCACTCCTTCATCTCTCTGTCACTGAGTATGCGGTGCAATTCTTGTTTTGCCTCGTCGATTCTCTCTCGGTCTTGGCTGTCCACGACAAAGACGAGACCCTGGGTGCCGGTGTAATAATGTCTCCACAAGGGACGAATCTTGTCTTGTCCTCCGACGTCCCAGACATTGAACTTGACGTTCTTGTATGTGACCGTCTCAACGTTGAATCCAACTGGGGTGTAATGTGAGCAGGGCGGATGCAGGCGCGGAAGAGGACCGACCGGTTGGTATCGTCGTCACGGACTGGTTCAGCTTGAGTTTGTACAAAATGGCTAGACAGCATGTGAGCGGGCGTGTGGAAACACGAGGGGGGGCGTACTTGTCTTGCCAGCGGCATCGAGGCCAAGCATGAGCAGCCTCATTTCCTTGTTGCCGAACAGGCGGCCTGGGCCGGGTGAGTGGGGTGCTAACCGGGATTACGGCGGGCTCACCGAGGGTTTTGGACAAGTTTGCACCCATGGCAAGATGTGTGGTGGTGTAAAGAACGACGGGGGTTATGCCACTCGAAGCAACGCTGTGAGAATTCAACAAAGTCGCTCGCCATGCAATATACACTCCATTAGGACCCCAGTCACTCATTACATCGGGTATCGCGTCTCCTCAGCTCTGGCTCTGACTAAATACCTTGAGCCATCCGTCCCCCATATCTGACCGCAGTGCCTCAATCCGTGCCCGGTACACTTCCCCCTCCCTTACCTCGGGTGGCTCAAACGCCGAGTAGGACCGCCGGTGCAGCGAGCTCGATCGAAGCGGCGACGTCGACGGTTCCATCTCCAGCGCACCCACAGTCGAGCCCGGGGGAAACACGTGCTCCTCTCCATTTCCGTTAAAATCCACGATTCGCTTTGCTCTGCGCTTCTTTGGTCTCTCTGAAGCAACCAGCGACGTCGGCCGCGGGCGCCCTGACGGTTCCGTGACAGTGGTCGTTGCCATGCCATGATCTCCCTTGCACTTTCCAGGGCCGATCGCAACGATAGGGGGAGATGCTGATATTGGCACATCCCTTGCAGAACTCGGCTGCTCCACTGCCACGGGTGCGAGCCCCCTTCGCTCGTAAAACGTCGGTGGAGTGCCATCCAAAGAGACGCTCTTGCCCTCTTTGCAAAAAAAGTCGAAGCACGCGATGCGATAATTGTCCTCTATCTCCGTCAGGGGGTTTCCCTCGATCCAGACCTCTGTGATGTTGGGAAGCGTCGCAAGACGTCCGACTTCGGCGCACTCATCGATGTGATTGAAACGTAGATCCACCCGCTCAAGCGCCATGAGGCGTTCGAGACCGCAGATGGATTCGAGACGATTACTAGACAGGTTGAGATGGAGAACCTGGCCGAGGTGGGTGTAGATCCCCTGAACAGAGTCGATCATGTTGTCCGAGAGATTGAGCGAGACGAGATTGTAAAGGACGGAGAGGCCATGTGGCACTGATACGAGGAGATTCGAAGACAGATCGAGGTGTGTTATAGAGACCAGGTAGGGGAGAGGGTCTGTTGGTAGAAACGTGAGGGCATTGTCTGCGAGGGAGAGGTGTTTGAGGAGCCCCCATTTGTAGGGGGAGAGGGACGGGCAAGGTAGAGGGGAACGCTGTGGGACAGGGGAGGCTTCCTCGTCATCCTCTGGAACGGAGGGAGGCAATGGGGTGTTGGTCCAAGAACACTGTCTCCGGGGTATCTGCCTCAACCTTTGGTCCTTGAGAGACCCGTCCCGACGGGCCTGGTCATCAAGCACTGCTCCGATGAAGACGTCGGAGACATCCTCGAGCCCGCTCTGCCTGATAGTCAAGCTGCGAAGGGACTCTGAGAGCCTGTCCCAACCGATCAGTGTGCGGGGGTCAATGTCGACGGTCTCGAGAGACCGGAGGTTCTTGAAGGCGTCGAGCGGGAGTGCGCTCCTGCTTGGGGGATCCTCTTGAAGTTCAGCAATGACTTTGGGTCCCGGGGCCTTGAGACGGAGGGCGGGGATCTTTGTGAAGCTGCTGTAAATGTACTTGAGTTCCAGGTCGATGCTCTGGTGCTCAGGGCGGCTCCACCAGGCTGCGCCCATGGAAAGACCGGAGACGGCGGATAGGGATGAACGGAAGGAGGCGAGAGAGAGGGTCTCGGACTTGTCGCGAACGCCGATGGGAGTGTAGTGCATAGGCTTGGAGGGGTTGTCGACGGTGACGTCGAGGGAGCCGACGTCGATGCCGAGGGACTCGATGCGCATGAGGACGTAAAAGAGGTGGTGTGTGTCGATGGCAAAGGTGACGGGGTGGACGTCGTCGGGGATGAGCCAGCTGAACGCGGAGGGGGGGCGGCGACGACGACGGAAGCCTGCCTCTGCGAGACCCTTCTCGTTGAGCCTGATGAAGGCGGCGGTCCGACGGAGATACTCGTCGCCTTGGACTGGCTCCATCGCGGTCGTGCTCAACGTGCGCTGCCCCTCTGCCGCATGGTCGGATCGGTACCCGGGACACCGCGTACATTGCCCCATGAAGATACAGGTCAGGCAGCTCGTCGTGGACAAGGGGTTCGATGTGAGTGCCACCAGCACGGTCCGTTGTCGTCGTTTTACACACACCAGCTCGAGTGCGATCCAGAAGAGACCGTCAGACAGGTCAAGCAAAAGATCTTTGATCAGCAAGGTCTGTCCATCGAGAAGCAGAGGGTGATCGTAAACGGTACACTCCTCGCCGTCGCTCTCCGGGTCGCTGACTTTTCCTCGAGCCAGGCAGAGTGCGCCACGATGACGAGGCGATAAGATCGTTTGGCTGGATGGAGGGTCGGGATGGCTACATAGCGCTCATGATGCATAGGGTATCGTCGACCGTCTGTTCTCGGTGTCATTCATCTCACCTCGATGTCAGCCAAAGCCCGAGCTGCCCATTACTCTCCCGTCGATGACTCCCCTCTTGGATAGACAGAAAGCCGAGGAAGAAGCTGCTGCTGCTGGATTGCCTCCACCTCCCAAATACTCTTTACCCATCCCCAGTGTGAAAGATGTCCTCAAGTCTACCACTCCCCCGGGTACACCCCCCCCGCACGTAATAACATTAGCTACATAGTGTACGAATGGGTGTGACGTGACGATGATCACAGCATGATGTCACGTTGGGGCTTGCGTGTTTGTCTCTGGTCCATCATGAAGATAACGCTTAAGACGTTGGAAAAGAACACCTTCCAGGCGAGCACCCGTCAGTCCGCCCCGATTCCATCTTCTCATATCCACCACAGGTCGACGCAGACGGCGAAGACACCATCGCACGTCTCAAGGAGAAGATCCGTGACACCCAAGGCCACCCGATCGAGAAGCAAAAGTTGATCTTTTCCGGTCCGTCCGTCCTGGTCGATCCCGACTCGCTGATCCCATTCGCCGATCAGGCAGAGTCCTTGGCGATGACAAGACCGTCGCATCGTACGGCATCAAGGAAGAGGGCTTCGTGGTCCTTATGATTGCAAGGGTATCACTGACGACGTCATCCTCGTTGCCACCCCTCTCACCTTTATTTTAATTTTAGCCCAAGGCTGAACCCACCTCTTCCTCGTCTGCATCCGTCACCCCTGCCGTCCCTGCAGCCCCCGCCACTTCCCCTGCCACCCCTGCCGCTCCTCCATCGACAGGTACCGCACCCGCCACTGCACCCCCACCCGCACAACCTGTTGCACCCTCGGAGACTCTCCCTCCTTCCGATTCTGCCTTTCTCACTGGAGCCGCACTCCAAAGTGCAGTGCAGAACATGGTCGAGATGGGTTTTCCCCGTGACCAGGTCTTGCGTGCTATGAGAGCCAGCTTCAACAACCCCGATCGTGCCGTTGAATACTTGATGACCGTGAGTAGCCAGCTACCTGGATGGAACAGCCACGGAATTCATTCACGACCACAGGGTATTCCTGACCATTTACTGGCAGAATCTAGTGCGCCACCCTCTGCTCCTACCACTGCATCTGCACCGGCTCCTGCGTCTGCACCGGCTCCTGCAGCACCGGCCCCCGCACCAGGCCAGCGTCAGAACCTGTTCCAGGTAAGGTCTCTTGCAATGAGCCGCAGCCTGATCTTATATGCTTCTTGTTCTAGCTTGCCCAGGAGCAACAGCAACAGCAACAGCAGCAGGGAGGCGGTGGACTTGGCGGCGGTGCTGGCCTGGGGGGTCTCGGTGCCCCAGATCTGGCAGCACTGCAAAACCACCCTCAGATGGCACAATTGCGCGACCTGGTGGCACAGAACCCTGCAGTGCTTCCGCAACTGATACAACAGCTTGCAGCAACAAGTCCTCAACTTGCTCAAGTACTCGCGCAAAATCCGGAGGCGCTGGTGAATCTCTTGGGCGGAGAGCATGGAGAGGATGGTGGTGAGGGAGGACTACCAGGCGTGCAAGTCGTGAACATTACGCAAGAGGAACAGGCAGCGATTGAGCGGGTGAGTTGCGTGACGCGGCGACACGACGGGTGCTGATGGGAAATGAAATTCAGCTCGAGGCGCTCGGATTTCCACGGCAGGCAGTGATTGAAGCATATTTTGCGTGCGACAAGAACGAGGAGCTGGCAGCGAATTATTTGTTCGAGGGCGGGTTCGAAGAGTAGTCTTGGACGTCGTGTACACTTTTTTTTTTTTGCCAACGACCACATTGTTTGCACGAGACGGCCGCGTGTGAAGACGAGATCACGTACAAAAACTTGGACCCGCCTCTCCACATCCTCCTCCTCCTCTCATCCACCAGCTCCCCTCCTCCTCCCCCCGCTATACCCACGCATACCCCACCCAACTCGTCTATCCCCGTAGCGCACCCCGCACCTCGCCTTCCTTCTGTTTTTTTGGTTCGTTTTCGACGCCCACACCACCCATGGCGACCACGCAGGAGTCCCCGCAAGACACGTCCGCAGAGAAGCGCAACGGCACTTCCGTTGCTTCACCCCAGATACCCGTCAACGGTAACGGCGCGCTCAGCGCCGACCCTGGTGCGCTGGCGCACGACCTCACGCCCACCTCGTCCACCGAAGCAGAGAAGGACAACACCCAGAACCCGTCCATCACCGTATCCACCTTTGTTTCCCCAGACGAGCGTGACAGCACACGCCAGGCAGAGAAGGACAAGAGCTCCCTAGCCGCCACTTCCACCAACCAGCCGAATACCACCCCGACTGGATCTTCCACCGCGGTGTCCAGCCATACCAGTCGCAGGTTCTCCCGCAAGCCAAGGGAGGCGAGGCCGCCGGTGGGCGCTGGCGCTGTCCCTGATAAAGGCCCTCCTGTACGTGCTCCCTCGAAAGAGGCGAACAAGTCCAAGAGTGGCTCACAACGTTCTCCCAAGAAGGCGTCCTTATTTTCAAAGCTCGTGCGCAAGCTCGTCCCGTGTGTCGCACCCAACGAACGCGCCCATGTCGTTGACACCGACGTTCCCGAATCCACCCGCCCTCCCGCTCAGGTTTCGAGCTCGAGCAAGTCTGCAGATCCACCTGCGCCAAACGAGAAACAGCGTTCCGAGAGCGAGAACCAGGAGAAGGAGCGAGAGAGAGCGGCGCCTGCGCCGATTTCAATTCCCAACGACCCCTCCCCAGCGACCGACCGGGATGTCGAAGTCATCGTCCCACCAACGCCAACAAAAACGTTGTTACCTGTCTCGGAAACGGAGGGCGTCACGAGCGGGGCAGTGCAACCGCCTGGCTCGACGGGTTCAGACATTTTCTCCCCACAACCCATTCCACACTCGGACTTGTCGCACGCGTCTTCGGTTCCCCCGCAACCCCACCCTGGGGACACATCGCATTCAACGACTACTGATTCCGACGGTAGCTTTACGGACGAAGAGGGTCACGCCGAGGGCGAAGAAGTAGAACAAGAGGAAGGTGAACCCATGGAGGAGGACGACGAAGATGCCCTTATAATGAACGGGGGGGCTGGCATACCAATCGGACCAGTGGGTACTTCGGCCGGTTGGCGCGAATCCCGTTTACCCTCCCTTTAGGACGGCAACCCCCGGCCACTTCTGCCCCCAATTGCACCCCAACATGTGGGGCGCAAATGTCTCGTTTTGGACTTGGATGAAACACTCGTTCACAGTAGCTTCAAGGTAGGAAACCACAATTAGATTCATTCCGCGCTCGGCTCAATTTCTGCTCTTCAGTCTATACAACACGCCGATTACGTCGTGCCAGTGGAAATCGAGTATCATTGGCACAACGTATACGTCATTAAGCGCCCAGGTGTCGACAACTTTTTAAAGAAGATGGGTGAAATATACGAGGTAGTTGTATTCACCGCTAGCTTGAGCAAGGTCGGTCTCCGTTCATTTCGCGAATTCGGCGGTCGATTCAGTCATTGTACAGTACGCAGATCCCGTCTTGGACAAACTCGACACCCACCATGTCGTTTCTCACCGGTTATTCCGGGAGAGCTGTTACAACCACAAGGGTAATTACGTCAAGGTAAGGACGACTGTCGTCGACCGTGAACCCGTCTGAAAGCTTCAACAGGACCTTTCGCAGTTAGGACGCCCCATTGCTGATACCATCATTCTGGACAATTCCCCGGCTTCATATATCTTCCACCCTAATAACGCGGTTCCTGTTTCTTCGTGGTTTAACGATCCCCACGATACTGAACTCACGGATCTGTGTCCCTTCCTCACCGACCTCGGCGAGGTCAGGGACGTGCGAGGTGTTCTTGATGGCGGACTCTGAGCAGTGGCCGTGCTGGATGTGCGTACCGGAGAGGCGAATCTGGAACAAGCGTGCAGTATACTGTGTAATGCGGTGGTCCGTCGTTTTTGTGATAGCGGAAATGCCGGGGCTCTGCACTTCAAGCAATACCCGTTCACATCCACTCGCCATCTCATGTCGTCCTCTCTACTGCCGCACCATCACCGTCGTCCAGAATGCGCGTCTTGTACAACAAATCCCCCCGCATCCATCGTGAATTCTATTTTCGGCTATACCCGTTACACTCATGCGTCGGTAATCTTTATCGTTTTGTATCCATCATGCACACATACGCACCATACCCTCACGTACCTGCGGTTGTCTCATGGGATCCACGGCGTGGAGTAACTGCACGACATTCCTCACTTTCCGACATCATTTTCCTTGCCGCAAGTTTACAAAAGACACCACCAGCTCACCTTCATGATATGCATATGGACTACTCGCATAGCGTCCCGGTTGGTGCGCAGATCCCTCGGCAGACACGGGTAGACTGACTCGATACGTAGGGTTTTCAGAGAAGCTTCTTATCGCGTGCCTTTAATTTATGTTCCCTTTCATTCTGCGTCCCCTGACTTTCTTCGAGACTCTGCACTGCCTAGTGGAGCCTTGCCTGCATGTTCACATGCACCTCATTCCACTTTTACTACTGCTCTTTTCTGCCCTCAAATTTTATGTCTTGGTTCATTTTCCCCCTAACCAACCGGTCTCGTCTTCTTCTATGACCGTTACGAGTTCTTACGATGTTATATACGACAAAACGATGCACATACTCGAACCAATCGATCATGCACGCGACTGATTTTTCGATCGCGTGATGTCGCGCGTTGTGTTTGTTTCTCTTTGTTTGGACATAGTTCCACCCCTGCCCCACTGACAAGACTCGATGCTATATAACAAGGGTGTGCGATCCAACTCTGGCAAGGGCGAGTATTATACACGGTGAACGACTTCTTTTTGATTGACCAGTGCGCTGCAGTCGTTTCCGATAAACCTTCAGATGGATCAGGTACATACGATCCTTCTCGGTCATCACAACGCCGTCCTGACTTGGAACAGCTCCCACCTCACGACCTACCTCGAGGAACTCCAAGCCACCCACAACGACCGGAAAACCATCCACCGACGACCGATATGTCGTTCTCTTGCGACGAATCGAAGACTTGGAACGTGTCCACGCGGAGGACAAGAAAAACGTAACGTCCCGTCACTCCCGTTTCCACGTCCAAAGAACCCTCTGACACATGCGTGTGTGTAGCACCAAGCCCAAGTCGAACGACACAAGTCCGAGTTGGCGCACGCAAGGCAGACGCACGCCGAACAGGCCGAGCGATCGGACAAGCTCAAGAAGCAGCACGACGCGTACGAGGCGCGCGTGCAGGAGTTGAACAGGGCGAGCGCGGTGGACCAGGCTGAGCTCAAGGAGCTGCGGGCCAGGTTGCGGGCGTCCGAGCATGAACGGGGTCAGCTTGTCAAGAAGCGCGAGACGGAACACGGGGAGACGAAGAGGGCGTTGTCGGGCGTCGAGACGCGGCGAAGGGAGGAAGCGAAGGAGAAGGATCGCAAGGTGGTCGAGTTGGAGAAGACGTTGGGGGCGGAGAGGAAGCGACGGGAGATGGTCGAGGCGTGTTTGGACGACGTGCGCAAGAAGGCGGAGGAAGAGGTATCAAAGCTGCAGCGGCGACTGGATGATGTACAAAAGGATGGGGAAGAGGCCCGACGAGATGCCGAGGTGGCGCAAGACAAAGCTGAAGATCGGGAAGAGGGGCTTTTGGTTCAACTGGAGCAGTGCCGGACGGCACTCGGTCGCGTTGCGGAGGAGTACGCCCGTTTGGCATCCACGACGGTAGCTGCCAAAGCGCATGCCGGGCTCAAGGAGGAACATCTTGCTCTTCAATCTCGTTCGTTACGTCTGGAGCGCAAGTTGGCCAACTCGGAGGCTCAAGTAACAGAATTGGCACACCTCATACGCCAGGCCAACGACGAGAACAAATTTCTCCTGGCGCAGCTTCGCGACGTTGAAGAAGAGGTCGCTTTCCACTCTCAGATACTACGGGAGAACAATCGCGATCGTCCCACTAGTCGCAACGGCGATATCGCTGGTTTGGAAAACGAACTCGCGGAATTACGTCTCGACATTGAGCAAGGCCATGCTCTGGCGACTCTGGTAGAGTACCATGACACGAGTCATCACTTCTACCGCGACCTAGCGGGCGAGATGCAGTCGCGGGCGGAGGGCCTGGAGGATGCGAATCGCCAAGAACAAGCTACAAATCGTGTTCTCACCGAGGAAGTGGCTGGTCATGTCGCCTACCGCGAAGCGTCGAGTGTTGAGCTTCAACGACTCCAGGCAGAGCTCGCGGAAACAAATCGCCATCTGGCCGACGAACAGGTCTCGCTGGCAGAGATGCGTCAATCTCGGAACGGTCTACAAGACAAGGCAAGCGCGCTGGAGAGGCAACTCGGCGAACAGGCATGTCAGCACAAAACGGCGCTGCAAAAGGAACGGGAAACTGGGCAGAAGCTGTCGACGCAGCTGATCATGAGCAAGATGGCCGAGGAGGCGCTCAAGGCGGAGGTGGAGCAGTACGTCTTGCACACCAATAGACTGTATCATTTTTTTCTGACCTCGTTATACAGTCTAGATGCCGAACTGGCCGACGCATCTCGGTTCCAAGACGCATATTACAAGCTGATGGACGAAACGGAAGGTCTTCTGGCGCGCAATGACCTCGCGGAGGCGGAAGCAGAACGGCTCAGTCAGTTTAATGCCGAGATACTCGGGCACCACAACCCAGCGCAAAGGATCGTTTACGTGGACCGGGTCCGACGGGAGCTGGCGGATACCAAGCAGGTGCGTTGCAGTCGCTTTTTTTTTTTTTTTTGAGGGGACGCACGCTTAAGGAGTTTCGCTGGGGTCGGTACAGAAACTGCTCACGTGCACGCGCGAGCGGGATACGTTGGCGGAGGCCAACGACGAACTACACCACGAGATCGAGTTGTACAAGTCGTCTGTGGTGCCGATAGAGAGCAGGCCCCGGTCACTTTTCACCCGAGTTTCGCGACCACCGCTGACGAGCCAGAACATGAACGGGCGTTCCCAAAGCGCAACGAAGCGCAAAGTGTCGGAGGATCTTCCTGGACCCGGTGATCTGACTGTAGAGGAATTGATGTGATATATTTTTCTATGTATGCTACATTTATCATGGTTGCAGTCTCTGATACTGTGAATTCCAACAATTCAGAATAAGGGTTGGATGCGTCATACCTCATAAAAAGACGTGAGGACATCCATGGGATTCTCAAAATGGGGACTATAATTTAACAGCCTGCATCACAATCTGTCGTCGGACGGTCGGGAGGAGGGTGACCTAGCGTATGGGCCTGCTGCTTCCACCTCAACGCCTCTGCTGACTCTATTCCTTCGGATAGCGTACGCAGGATAGTAGATGTGTCAGTCACCCCGGCGCGTTAGTAAAGCATCTGTGGGCGAGGCAGAATAGATGACTCCATGATGGTCCAGACAGCGGACCCGCCCTACCGCCGTGATCGCGACATCGAGGGCTCAAGCAGGGTGGATCCACTGTGCGGTGATCGTGCATCGCCGAGTCAAGCTGCGACCGCTAACAAACCCCGCGAGGCACGGGCCACTCCACCATCGCCGTGTTTTCCATCATTGAGTCAAACTTGAATTACCGTCCCACACGAACAGACAGGGCAGTCGTTCCCGTATCACCTTGGGCGTCGGTGATATCCCTGCCTGACATTGTCCCCAGGGGTCAACAGACCGCAGTGAAGACGACGCATGGTCCACGTGTGTACCAGCTGCCTGGTACATTCGCTGTCTCTGTTGTTCCGGAAACGGACACGATTGTACATGATCGTTGACTGCCAAATCGAACCGGAGGGCAGGCGGCTGAGGCGGATCATGATTTCACTAGAAGGATAGTACCACGGCCAATCTCGCGAGCATGAATACGCTAAGTATCTTTGACTGGTGATCTCCACGAACCTAGGCGCAGGAGGTGAGACGCATGGTGTACCTTGTGACTAATACTCACTAATAGTAAAAACGGTGTTGAGGGGGGG
>JBBPTO010001870.1:0-13194 GCA_038094155.1 Pulveroboletus cf. aberrans
AGCTCTTACCCAGCTTGTCCAGGAACCTCTGTCTACAACCACAGTGCATCACTACTTGAAGAAAAGTGGTATGAAGGCTGTAGTTAAGTTCAAATACCCCCTTCTTAGCCAGATATTGTAAAGTTCATTTAGATTTTGCCTATGCCCATACTGATTGGACTATTGATTACAGAAAGAAGGTCATATGGTCTGATGAGACCAAAATCAATTGCCTGGGATCTGATGGTGCAAATGGGCTTGGAAAAGGTCAGAAAAAGGGCTCAGTAATAGGCTGGTTGAGGGAACAGTCAAGTTTGAAGGTGATTTTGTGATGATGTGGGGCTGCATGGATTGGGATGGCATTGGATATTCTATCAAGATTGATGGTAGGATGGATGGGGACCTATAACTTCAAATGTTGAAGGAAGAACCATGCAGTACTATCATCTTAATCCTCCTGACATTATTTTTCAACAGGACAATAACTCCAAGCATACATGCAAGAAGGTCAAGGAGTGGTTAGGGGAGCAGGATTTCAGAACCATGGTATGGCCTGCACAGTCTCCTGACCTTAACCCCATTGAGCATATCTGGAGTTATCTGAAATGGAGGCCAGCAAAGCATAAGCACTCTCCTAAAGGAATTTTGATGTTGTGGAGAGGATTCAGCAGGAATGGGATAAAATACCAGCTGAGGAGTGCCAAAAGCTGATTGAGATTATGCCTAGAAGGATTGAGGCAGTGATCAAGGAAAAAGGAGGCTATACCAAGTATGAAATATCCCCTTAATAATAAAGGTAAAAAAAACTGTTGCAATGGTATTGCTGATTTAATATGGTCATATCTTCATGGAATCTTGGTCACATCACATGACCCTGAGACCCATTTGTAGCCAAGGGTTTAACCTTTGTTTGGTTCCACCAAAGATAAGCAGAATTCCCATGCAGCATTGCAGAGTGCTCCATGCACTGTGTTGAGATTAAACATTGCAACAGTTTTGGAGGTCACTGTATATGTGCTTGACCTCCCTTGGTTGGCTCTCCCCTAACCTTCTGCTCTTTGATTCTCTACCTCCTCCTTTTCTTTGGCCTGTAGTTGCTGTGCATCAGAAGTTGAGTCAATCCTTCTGTTCATTTGCAGGGTGAATGCCTTACATCCTGCTTTCTTCAAGCCTTCAAGCCCCACCTTCTCTTTGTTTTCCACCTCTGATTTACCTCTGTTTTCTCTGCTTTTTCAGCTCCCTCACCTCTAGTCCTTGGATTTTAGTTGCTATGCATCAAACATCAATTCACTACTTTCATTCATTTGCAGAGCTACTCCTTGAATTCAGTCATCTGATCTCCTTTAAGTCCTCCACTTCAATTATTCTTATTTCTTCTTCAACTACCACTGAGTGCTTTGATTGCCTCTGCATGCCTCCATACTGCCTTTGCATCAAATGTCAGCACAACTACCCTCCTTTCATTCCTCTTTTAACATTGGAATGTTGACCTAAAAGAGGGAGATAAGGGACCATGCTTGCAATCATAACAACTGCCTTACAACTCCAAAATGCTTGCTTTATTCCTCTGCAGTTTATGATCTACTGCTCCAATGATCCAAAATTTCCTCCATTTTTGCTTCCTTTCATATCATGCTTCTAATCTGTTCCCTTATTACATCCCTTATCATTTCCTCTTCTGTTCTTGATTCTAGTTGCTGTGTGTCAAAAGTGAAGCTTACTCTTTTGTTCATTTACAGAACTGTTCCTTGGACCCTAACTCCCTCTCAAACTCCTACCTCTGATTTCCCATCTCCTTATTCTCTGATATCCTCTGCTCTAATCTCCACAACCTCATCCTCTTGACCTCCAGCTTTCTTCTCATCTAGCATGACTTCTGTACCCTCATCTTTCCAACCTTCAAACCCCTGATCTCTTCTACCTCTGGAACCACTCTCCTTATTTTTCTGCCCTTCCTTGACATCTGTCCTTCATTTAAAAGCCTTACTTTGATTATCAAGTGCATCTCCACTTCTCATGATGGGCCTCAAGTCCTGAAGGCTCACACTTTGTTGCCATTCAAAGATAAATAGGCACCTTCCTTCCCCTCACTCCCTTCAATCATGCTAAAATGTTCTTGCCACCTCCATCCACTGAATTTCACTCATCTCTGCTCTCTGCTTTGCTCAGACATCCTTTCTAGATCAAAATTGCACAAGACACATTGATTGTTCATCTAAGGCAAAGTTTCAGCACATTCAGCACTCATCAACAGAAGGACTGGCCTGTGTTTCCATTCTCTTCTGACTTCACATTCTGACCTTGAGTATCCCCCTTGACTAATTGAGCTTGAAAAAAGGCATCATTCAGTCAACAAAATGTTAGAAACTTGAGAAGTACACTTTGTCAAACCCTTTTCTTACCCTGCAGTCCACCCCCTTCCTTCAAACTCTCCACAAACCCTCACCTTCTCTATGTCCTCCATCTCAATTCTCTCACACACTCTGGATCTCCTCTGAGTGCCCTGACATTCCTTTCTGTCACTCACTCAACATTGGTTCTTGGCTGCTACATAAATGCCTGACTTATGTCACTCCCCTTCACTCCCAAGGTTTTTTCAATTGCAAGCATTCTCCTTATCTATCCTCTGCTCACATCTGACACTGCTCCATCTTGTGGACCCTCACCTCTGCTTTCTCAGATTGTTCTCTGACACTATGTACTATCCCATTCTGATTTTGTTAAAATTTCTCTAATTGGTAAATTCATTACAAGAGACTATTTCCCTGACTATTGCCTTCACTTGTCTCCATCTCCTTTGAATCCCTTTCAGAACCTTGCAGAATCTGTACCAATACCCCTATAATACCTTCAAATGATCTTCCTCTCCCTCCTATATCTCTCCTTTTCCCTTCAAAATCCCTCTGCTGTGCCTATGAGACATTGGAAAGTCTCCTCTATAAGGAGGGGATAAGGACTCTACTCACTCATCACCGACCTAGCAATGCTCATGAAGTCACTTCAAGATCTATCTGACTCATTCTGATTGTTTCTGGTCACAACTCTGTGATGTTCCCCTGATCGGTCCCACTCCACATCCCTGACAAGAGTGTCTTCCATCATCCTAACTCATGGCCAACCCCTCATCCTGAATATCTCCCTCTGACTTCATTTCCTCTACCTCTGAATACCTTTTCTCCTTTTTAAACACCCCCTCTTCCCTCTTCCCTCTCTAATGACACCTCTGATACCTCTTTCTTATACCTTCAATACAGTTTTTAATTTCTTCTCCTATCTCTGAAACCAATGTCATTCTTTTTTTGTTGAATCATCATAGTTACATCACACTCTCTGACTCATTTTGAAACACTTACAAAACCTCCTAAAGCCTTCAATATTTGCATCTCTTCATTACCTTACTTATTCTTTATTTTACTCTGAACCTTGCTTATTTATTCACACAGGAAAAGAAAAAAGAATTCTATTTATGCTATCTATACTTTTCCTTCAACTTCCTCCTTACCTCTGTCCTTACCTCTGCCCTCAACTTCATTCTCTCTGTTCTCTCCATTGTTTCTGAACACATTCTCTTCATCCTCTTCTTTTTCCTCCATATCTATCTCATCATTCTTCTCAGCCCTGATTTTAACCTCTACTCTCTCCTTCATTGGCCTCTCCAGGGTCTCCTTTCACTCCCCCTGCTCTGTTCTCATCTCATGGAGTTCCTTCTGAGCCTCAGTCACCACCTCCATGATCACCCTGAAGTGACCTGTGATCTTCTGAAACACTCCTAGGAGTGCTCCATCTGCCCCTCTGCTAGTCCTTGATGGCCCTGCTGTGATCTCCACCATGAGCCTTACCTGCTTCTTCTTCTTCCCACCCCTTGGTAACTCTGGCACCTCCATTCTTTCCTCTGACCTTGTGCAGGTGTTGTGGGCATTTGCACATTTCATGCATGCCATCCCCTTTGACACTGACAGTGGTGGTACACAGACCATGCTCTTCCTATGGCACTGGTCACACCCCTTGATTTCCTGCTCTTTCTGCTTTCTCTTCAACCTGGTCCACTCTTTTGTGTCTGACTTAAGCTTGATGAGGTCCTTCTGACTCTTCATCAGCCCAATTGATGCTCTGAACATGCCATGTACCTGATCACCAGTGGCCCAGTCCTTTCTCTTTTCTGCCTGCCTCCCTCTCTGCTTTCTTGCCTCATTGCACCTCCTTTTTACTTCTGCAAGTGCCAGCTTCATCTTGTGGTGTTTCACTGCCTGTTGCTTTTCACACTCCTCATGCTGCCTCCATTTCTTTTCCTCTGTTTCCACCCACTCCTTCTGTTTGCACTCTTTGTGCTCCCTTCACTCCCATTCCTCTGCTTTGTGCCTCTGACATCTGCCCACTCTTGCTTGTGCCTCCATTGCACCACAGTGAGCTGCTCCTGCAGCTTTCTCACCTTATTACCCAATGGGCTTGCTTCATGCCTGCTGGACATGATGGTTGTGGATGAAAGACAAGTTGTTCTCTGAATGTGCCTTATATACAGTGTCACAAGGTTCAAACTCTGCCAGGCACTCCTGAGTTTCCACCAGATTAAAAAAGTTCATTGTCCACTGAACAATAGTGGATCCTATGCTTTGACCTTTGGGCCTTGAGGGCTCAGCTCTAATTGAGGGGCATTGTCATATCCCATCCCAACCCTGGTCCTTACACCTCTGAACTACCTTCAATACTCTCCATGTCACCTCTGACTCTGACACCCTCATCTCCAGTCTTCTCCAAAGGACTCCATCCTACCTCTCATCAGATCTCTAATACCAGAACCCCTTCCTTCATTGGACCTATTATGATTGATCTGGATCTTATATTCTTTTATGCTTGCTCCATTCCCTAGTCCTATAAACCATCCTATGTTACTCCTATGTTACATTCCACATTTCCTTGTCCTATGAACATCACCCCTTGGCACCCTATGATCTCTGACCATTACTGTATCTTTACATATGGTCTCCTTCATTCTCCATTTCAGACTCTGATCTGATCTTGTAGTATATAACTCCTGTAATCCCCTCATGTATTCCTTTGTTTGAATATTGTTATGTCAAGTTCTACTCCTCTAACTCTGTCTGATCCTGATGAAGTTCCGTTCTCTTCTTTATTCTCTTCACTATGTCCTTTCTATATCTAAAATGAGAACCCTAACAGTAAGCAAGGGTGTGGCACACACATCCTGTGCCAAGTCCTCACCCCCATAATCCCTTATCTCTATCCTGCTATGCCTTCATCACCTCTGCATGTCCCTTCACCTCATCTCCATTGGATCTCTGATCCATTTAGCATTCTTTCAGCCCAGAGTTGACTGTTGCCTCTCAGACCTCCATTGAATAGAGCCCTGGAGGAATACAAATCATAATATGATCTAACACCATGGTCTCAATTGATCCTCATTCCTGTGGAGATGATCAACTCAGAACTCTCACATTGAGCAACTGTGGGTTGACATTGGAATCCATTTCACACACTGCTGGAGGGCTTTCTTTATCTGTCTTGAGAACATTCATATACTTGACTCAAGTAATACAAGTCACCTATGGTTACTTCATCACCTTCTCAGTGAACTAAATGATCACTATTAGCAGTTTCAGCATGACTGAAACCATCACCTGATCTTCAAGTGAGGTCACAACCAGTTACCTATTGTAAGAGTCATTTGTTACCTGTTGTTTATGCTGTTCATAGGCTAATTAATAGATAGGACAAGTATTTTCTTTCTGAAGTTTAACATGGCATTGACATGCAGCCTGAAATTTACAATTTTGACTTATCAGACAATGCTGTTGGTCTAGAGGGCAAGATCACTGAGCAGAGTGTGCAAATCAGCCATCCTGCTGTTGGTGTGCCAGAGACAATGGCACCATTCTTACTATTCGGGCTTATGAGATATTATGATCAGCTATTCAGGAAATTCAGAAATGGGGAATTATTTCCTCGGGTTATGGGGTTGCCAAGAAACAATGGTCGTTTGACTCATACCCTGAAATTGAGCATATCACAATTGATTGCAGTAAACAGGAGCATTCAGTAGAACTTCTCTTTGAAGTGTGGTGGCCACAGAACATGTCATGGGCACAAGGTCTGGATGTCATGACATGTGTTTGCATGATCAAAATTAGGAAGTTATAGCTCATATATAAGTTTCTCATAGACAATGGCATTCATCATGGCAACTCACAAGTCACCCCATTTCATGCCATCCTCTGAGCCATGCTCTTCAGCTCATGACAGTGCTTCCAGTTTATTCTGGGTGGTGAACAGAATGAAACTTGCTGCTTGTCTTGTCACTGCAAGCGGCATCATCACTTCCATGCAGATCTCCCTCTTTCTTCACACTTTCTTGATCCAACTGATAATGCCAACAGTGCAACCCAGTCTATGCAAATGGCTGGCTTAATCATAGACATGGTTATGAGTCCATCCACTCAACCAACCAGCTTAGCACCTCTGTCTATGACCTCAGGTAGTATAGTACAGGCCATCATTAACTAGTATAGCATGCAATTCTGTCCACATGTTGTGTCTGTGACGCCTAGAAGAAAGCTCTAGCTGGCTTTCATAAGAGTGTCACTTCCTTTTCTTCACTTTCAAGGGTATGTTACTACATTCTTTTACAAATTGAAATGGTAATGATAATAAGTAGGGTCAAAGAGGTGGTTGAAGTACTTTCTGGACATCAAATCAAGAGAAGCTAAGTAAAATTGGTATGCTTGTCATGGTCCCTTGTGGACTTGATTCAGTAAGGCTACCAATGTCTTCTACTAACTAAACTCATGCACTAGACTGGAAAGCTGTGCATGAGTAAAAAGCCAAAGAAGTCCAAGCTTGAATTGTACTGTCAATATGGCTTGCACATTAGCACAGATGGCAATAAGGATCTTGAGTTCAATATTTTCTGGACAATGGTTGATATTGACATGTGATCAGAGATGTCAGAGGCCTGCAAAGGAGTGCTTTGGACAGGTCCAGGTATTTCTTCTCCTCCTTCTGGGCATTGCCTGGAGTGGGACTTTGTGGGCTGAGCCATGTTTGAGCATTCAGTGGTCATCTCACTGGTCTTGGAATTGTTGGAGATCCACAGCAAAGTGCTTTGGACAGCTCTGGGTATGTCTCCTCCTCATCTGGAGCATGGTCCAAAGTAAGATTTGGTGAGCTGACCATGCTGTGTGATGTTGTTATGATTTACTTGGGACTATGCTTTTTCTTGACTTATCGCTTACATATGCATGGGTATGAGTCCCAACTTGGACATTTATTTCTTTTCATCGATGACTATGATACCATGACTCACCGTCCGCTTCCATCACCCTCCATGCAATTCCACTCCACTTGCTCTGTTAGCAATTCCTTCCACCGTATTCCTTCATGTTCCATGCCTACCCTAAACATCTTTATGTATATAAACCCATGTCATTGCACCTATGTTCCTTAGTCTAGTCTTACTGTTCCCTACCTTGTCCTCCCATCATTATTGGAATACATTGGTGTTCCTCCTCTATGATACAGGCCCAAGGGTAGCCTTTAATACCTTCTTATTCTCGCCGCTGTCAACCACCCTTAAGTGGGAAGTCTCTATCATCAACCTCATCTGGAGGTCTCCTTGTCACCACCATTAACTTGGAAGTACCTTGGCTGCCATTAGCTTGGTAGCACCTTTCGTTGCCGAACCTCACTAGTAGGTAGGCTCCTTGAAGACGTCTTGCAATCGTCAAGCTCCGTCACCTCCTTGTCCATGGTTAAGACCAAAGACACAACGGTTCTATGCCTGCCCTTGTTTAGGTCAGCCATAACAAAAGACTAGACTACTCTTCTCATACTGGCTACTTTCATGTAAGCCACCATTCATCCATATTGCCCCTTGACCAATCCCCTTCAAAGGGAATCCTTTTGTACTCCATGTGCACCACTGCCTCCAATGGAAGACTCCTCTGATGCTTCTGACCAAGAAGCTACCACCCCCATCATGTCATCTGACATACCCTTGAGACCACCTCCGGTCACCCCCATCGTATCCTCAGGACTGCCACCTGCTGTCCACCACCACGTCACTTTGCAAAGCACCCCCCTTGCCTCTGCTCCCATGTCCTCCTCAAAGCCTGTAGAACTTCACCTTGCTAGGCCCAAGGCCTATGATGGAGACCTTTCTGAATCCATCTCATGGCTTACTTCGGCTTGTTCATACATGCTCATTAACAAGGACATCTATGACACTGATCATAAGAAGATCAACTTCCTCCTCTCTTACATGAGCAAAGGCCCTGCCAAGCAATGGGCCAAGTTCAAGTGCACCGCTGCCCTTGAGTCCGATGACTTTGGTACCCTCAAGGATTTTATCAAGGAGTTTAAAGCCACCTTAGATTGAGGCAACATCAAGCAGGCTGCTCTATCCTGGCTTGATACCCACCGCATCAAGAAGATGACTCAACTCAATGACTACATCACCAAGTTCCTGCTCCACATCAGGAAGGCTGGTTTTACCTACCCCCCACTTGCTGCCAATGCCACTGCCCACCACACTCTGATCCAGTTCTTCTGGGTCGGAATTCCAGTTGCTCTTATGCATAGGATCAACTCTATAGATACCATTGTAGGAAAGTACAGTTTCCTACAGTGATATCCAGTCATCCATAGTCATCCTGTAACCCCTATCCTGCACTCTAGTCAATCTGAGACCGCTCTGTGCTGCTGTCTTTCCTGATCCGAGTCAATCCGGTAGTTGTCTGAAGGTCAGTTTTTGATCCATTTACCATTTATCTACTATTTTCTTTCAATTTGGTGTACCAGACCCGGACCCATGTGCACAGAATACCCATCTGGTCCACTGGATATCAGATTCCCATGCACCAGATCACTTTCTCACACATTCTTTTACAGTCGAATAGTTTTCTTTTGTGTTTCTCTTCTTATATATCATTCAGGTATGCCTGAATTAGGATGTAACTCCCCTACCATCACTATGCAAGCCATCTAGTTCCACTCACTACCAATCCTAAGCCAGTTCTCCTCCAGTTTCCCTTATTCCTGTCCAAGTCCTGTAGCACGAAGTTGGTTTCCTAGCCCTACCGAACGGGGGGATTCCAGACTCAGTTTTCCAGTGTCCTGTGGACAATCAGTGAGCCCTCCTTTTAGTCCTCTTTCATTCTCTTTGCAATCCCCTGGGTCGAGACCTACACTTGCACCCTACTTATTTGCTTAGGACTGCATCCCAAGTCCTGTAGCTACTTTACACCATACCTTCCACTATTGAGAAATGAATCACTCAATCCTTACATTTCAAGGCACAGTGGGATGAGGGAAACGCCATTGCCAAGCAACATCATGGAACCTCTTATATTCAGACCCACCAGTACACCAAACCAGCTTCCAGACCCCCCTGCAACCCTGATGCCATGGACGTTGACATTGTCCACATCCCCAAGATAACTCCCGAGGAATGAAAACATTGCCAAAAGGAAAACCTCTGTTTCCGCTGCTGCAAGAAGGGACATGAATCCTGCTCTTGCCCTACCTTCCCTTCCACTCCCACATCACAAGTCAAGAAAGTGACTAAGGCTGAGATTCCTGAAGATCTTCCCAGGCTCCAAGAGATAGAAGATGATGATGATGAAGAGCTGAAGAAAACCACTGTAGGAAGTGTCAGAGTGATGGATTTTTGAAACAGGAAGTTACTATGATGCATGACTTCCCTTCCTCATTTAGTGCCAATGTACATGTAAACACCAAAGACAAGCAATTGATGAGAATCCCTATTCAACTCATTGATCCCTTGCACTCAATGAAAGCCATCGACACCTTCACCATTGTAGACAGCGGTGCAGACATCAACTGCATTGACTGGGGCTTTGTTTGAAAACATTGCCTACCCACCACTCATTTAACCCTGATTCCCCTTCATAACACAGATGCTTCCATCAATCAAGGAGGGTCTGTATGCTTCACTTGCACCCTATTCATCAGAGGAATAGCCCAACATTCCGAGTTCTATGTCATGAACTGTGGAAACACCAATGTCCTTCTTGGAATGCCATGGCTAATCAAGATGAACCTGGTTATCAACTGGGAAACCTGTACCCTTGATGTCCCTGAATCAAAGGATGAATTGAAGACTCTATATGAAGCCTTTTCCTCTGACACCAAATGCCATTACGATCATATCAATTGTAGTGCTCCACAACCCCCTCAACACCACATGATCCATGAAGTCTACAACAGATGCCTCTGGGATTACTGGGACAGAGCAATGGAGACTAATTTCACTGTCACTCATGTCCAGGACTACCATTATTAGCATGGAATGTCCACCAACTGCCTTCACAAAGCTGGGGGATACTATGTTCTCAACTTCGACATCATTGCCCGAGTCAGTACTGCCACTGAACTTGCCGCTGCTGCCTTGCCTGAAAAGGCTCCCATTGTCCTTCTGAAGGAGTACGAAGACTTCAAAGAAGTTTTCTCCAAGGAAGCCACAGACCATGTACCCCCCTTGAGACCCTATGACCATGAAATCAACTTCAATGACACCTTCATTCCTAAGATAGGAAAAATCTACCCTTTGTCCCCAATGAACACAAAGCAATGGAAGATTTCCTTGAGGAAAACCTTAAAGCTGGAAAGATCCATCTCTCAAACTCCCTCCAAGCCTCTCCCTTCTTCTTCATTAAAAAGAAGGATGGAAAACTTCACCCTTGCCAAGACTACCACTATATTAATGAGCACACCGTCCATGATGCTTACCCCCTCCCCCTCATCTCCAACCTCATAGACAAGCTTAAATACACAAAGGTCTTCACTAAGTTCAATGTCCACTGGGGTTACAACAATGTCTGTATCAAGGATGGTCACCAGTGAAAAGCTGCCTTTATTACCCACAAGGGGCTCTTCGAACCCACCATCATGTTCTTCAGTTTGTCCAACTCCCCCACTATGTTTCAGCATTTTATGAATGACTCTTTCTGCAATATGATTGCTGAGGGCTGGCTTGTCATCTACGTGGATGACCTTCTGATTGCCTCTCCTGACAATGCCATCCACACTGGATGTATCCACCCTCGAATGTATGAAGGAGTTGGACCTTCACTTGAAACTGGAGAAGTGCACCTTCACTGCCATCAAGGTTGAATACCTTGGTCTTATTGTCAAATCTGGTCAGATTGCCATGGACCCCATCAAACTTGATGAGATCGCATCCTGGCCTATCACTGCCACACCTAAGGAGGTACAATCCTTCTTGGGTTTTGCCAATTTCTACCGTCAATTCATCTCCGACTACTTCTCCATCACCCACCCTCTTTTGACGTCACCAAGAAGAACCTCACTTGGAACTGGACTCTAGAGTGTGACATGGCCTTCCGCCACTTGAAAGACTTGTTCTTATCCAAACCTGTCCTCCAACTCCCTGATTCCACTCGTCCTTTCACCATTGCCACCGACACTTCCAAGTATGCATCTGGTGCCATCCTACTCCAGACTGATGACAACAGAGATTGGCACCCTTGCTCCCACTGATCCTCCTCGTTCTCCCCTGCCAAAAGAAACTACAATATCTACAATCAAGAGCTCCTTGCAATCCTCCATGCCCTCAAGGATTGGTGTCAATACCTCTGTGGTGCATCCTTCCCTGTCCAGGTCTTTACAGACCACAAAAACCTCATGTACTTTCATACTGCACAAAACCTGAACCGCTGCCAAGCCTGATGGCTCCTTGACCTTGGAGATTACGATCTCAAACTCCGCCACATCCCCAGGAAGCTTTTTGCTGCCCCCGATGCCTTGTCACGTCATCCCAATCTCTATCCCTCCTCTGACCCCAACAACGAGTCCACCATGCTCCTCCTACCATCAATGTTCATTCAGCTCATCAACAACTCCCTTGCTTCCCTTATTGTGGATGCCTCTGAGTCAGACCCCCTAGTCCTTAAAACCCTCCAATCCATTGCTAATGACATCCCCTCAAACCTCAGCACCCATCTCTCTGACTGGAAACACTGCGATGGTGTGCTTCTTTACAAAGATCACATCTATGTTCCCACCAAAGACCTTCAACAGAAAGTACTTCTCTGCTGCCATGATCACGAATTGGCCAGTCATTCCAAATACCTCAAGATCTGTCAATTGGTCTTTTCTGAGTTCTGGTGGCCCAGTCTGGCCCACTATGTCCACAAGTACATCAAAGGTTGCACCACTTGTCAGGCCAATAAGGCCAACACACATCCTACCATACTCCTGCTCACCCCCATTCGCTCGACCTGCATCCACCCCTTTCAGCAAATCTCTTGTGATCTGATCACCGATCTTCCTATGTCTCCTGCAGGCTTTGATTTCCTATTGGTCATGGTTGACCATGGGCTTAATAAGGGGGTAATTCGATGCCCCACTGTGAAAACTGCCACTGCCAAGGGTATTGTGACCCTCTTCCTTTACAAAGTCTACCACCATTTTGGTCTTCATCAAAAGATCATCTCTGACAGAGGCCCACAATTTGCCTCTACCTTCGTCAAAGAGCTCGGAAAACTCTTGAACTATGACCTTGCCTTATCCACTGCTTACCACCCCCAAACTGATGGGGAAACTGAATGTGTCAATCAGAAGATTGAGACCTACCTTCGGATCTTCTGTGGTAATAACCCCTCCTCATGGCATGAACTTCTTACTCATTCCAAGTTCACACACAATCACTGACCTCACTCCATAACGGGAAAGTTCCCATTCTTTCTCATGATGGGCTATGAACCTCATGCCTTACCTTCTATTGTCCCTGACACCAAGGTCCCCGCTGTTGAGGACCACCTTAAATCCCTCACCGCTTTCCACAATGAAGCCCTCACTGCCTATGAACTTGCCTGCCAAACTATGACACAACACACCACATCTAAGTTTCAACCTTTCATCAAAGGAGACAAGGTCTGGTTGGAAGCCCACAATCTGAAGTGGAACGTCATCAACCCCAAGTTCACCCTGAAATGAAAAGGAACCTTTCCCATCATCAAAGCCCTATCCCCAATCACGTACTGCTGAAGAGAGGTTGATCAACCTAGACTGCTATAGGTCTCTGGATAGGAAACTAGCAGGTCAGTAACACAAAGAAAGAAAGTGAAGGAATGATTGGTTTGTCCCAGGGGAATTGCAGGTAGAGAATCAAGGGAATGCAATTGCAGGGCTTACAGGACTCCTTGATAGTCGATCTAGAAG
>JBBPTO010001871.1:0-13191 GCA_038094155.1 Pulveroboletus cf. aberrans
CCCTTACATCAACATAAAAACCAAAGCCAAGTAGATAGCTCTCAAATCCGACCATTTTCCCACTTTCCCACACCCAGGGTTACCTTACCACACACCGGACCTGACTTTCCCACGCTTCGGGTTCATATTTTGCACATCGGAAAAACAGTACCTTCATATCAGATACATACATTTTTACTTTCATTTGCATGCCAAGATACCATGCCTTCATTTTGTTACAGGATCAAGAAGAAGAGGAGGAGAAAGATGTAGAAAGGACAGTCAGAAGTTACCCAGAGGCTGGATCCTGAGAAGTTTAGTTCTCTTCATTTTCAGTTTTCCACAGTCAAGTTTGAAGCTAAGTTCCCTGCAGGGAGCCATTCTGATCATTTCCTTCATTCCCTATTCAATTAGTGTACACTTACTGTTCCTTTCCTTGAGCTTAGACCTCAGACTTCAATTGGTTTCTCAGCCACAAGACATGAACAGCACAGATGCAATTGGTATCATTCTAAGCAAGAGAGGAGATGCTCAGAGAAGGAACTACTGCTGCCATCAGTCCAGAATTACTCAGAATCACTGCTACCTGCCCCATAGGACTCTGGCACCTGCCTACCACCTATTTTCCGCTGCATTTCAGCCTTTGAGACTATTCTGATCCTTGTGCTAAAGCCCAAGTTGACATGTTGTGTGTCAGGAAAGGTGCACAGCCACAACCCGGTGTAAAACTCCTAGGAACTCCGAAGTGGAACTCCTAAGCTAATGAAAAGGGTGCGAGTGTAGTTCTCGACCCAGGGGATTGCAAAGAGAGAAATAAAGTGGATGAGGGCGAATATAGATGGCTCACTGATGTCCTGAGAGAGCTGGAAAATAAGAGTCTGATTCCTCCCCGTTTGGTAGGGCTAAGGAATCAACTATGGAGTTGACAGGACTTGTCTGGAGTTGGCTGGAGTTGGCTGGACTTGAAGGGAAATGAAGGAAATCGAACTCGGAGACTTAGAACTGATGGTAGATGGTGGTAATTCGCTTCTAGAACTAAGTTCCATATACAAACTTTAGAGTCTGGGTATTCCCGAGACTGTGAATCAAAAGGAAACATAAAGGAACGAATGTAGATACTAAATAGAGTAATAACCCAATAAGGAAACACAACTCCGACTCACGGATGACTCGTTCGGGGCGCGGGAACAAAGGTCCGATACTCCGGATATCGGAGTTCTGACTCGAGAAGACGGCCTGTGACTGTTGAGTCTCGGAGGAGCGGCGGAAGACTTCGGAGGAACTCGGAGGACGGACGAATACTCGGAGAAAGTGGGAATGTCACTGTAGGGAGCTTGAGTCTCCTACACTGGACTCGGAACCCAGAACCCGAACCTGTGAACACACTTATTTTATGCCCTGGCCCATACAGCTCATTTTGCATCATCCACTCTTTTCCCTCTGAACCTGAGTCTCAGCCTTCATTCATTCCAGTGTAGGAAAGTGTAGTTTTCTACAGTGATATCTGGTCATCTCTAGTCATCTCAGGTCCCTATCCTGCACTCTAGTCAATCTGAGACTGCTCTGTGCTGCCACCAATCCTGATCTGAGTTGATCTGATAGTTGTCTGAAGGTCAGTTTTTGATCCATCTACCATTTGTCTACCATTTTCTTTCAATTCGATGTACTGGACCTGGACCCATGTGCACAGGATACCCATCCAGTCCACCGGATACTGGATTCCTGTGCACTGGATCACTTTCTCACACACCAGATCCATTCTTTTAGAGTCAAGTAGTCTTCTTTTGTGTTTTCCTTACTTTATATCATTCGGGTATGCCTGAATTAGGATGTCACTCCCCTACCATCACTATGCAAACCATCTAGTTCCCTTCAGTACCAATCCTAAGCCAGTTCCCCTCCAGTTTCCCCCATTCCAGTCCTAGTCCTACAACACCAAAGTTGGTTTCCTAGCCCTACCAAATGGGGGAAAGCCAGACTCAGTTTTCCAGTGTCCTGTGGACAATCAGTGAGCCCTTCTTACAGTCCTATTTTTTTCTCTTTGTAATCCCCTGGGCTGAGACCTACACTCACACCCTACATATCTGCTTAGGACTACATCCTGAGTCCTTTTGCCACTTTACACTGGCCATACAATGCTGATGGGGACATCAGATCTAAGTCCCCTGCAGATGTAGGGAAGTGGAGTTCCCTACAGTGATATCCGGAGTTTTCCCACGGTCTGATAGCCCCTATCCAGTGCTCCCACCAAACCTGAGACTATTTTACTGCCATTCATCCCAACCTGAGTCAAGCCAGTTGAAGTTCTAAGGTTAGTTTTGAACCTGATGTCCAGACCTGAGTTCCCACACACCAGTCCCAGTGTTCCCATGCTCTGGGTTCAGTTGGATTTTTGTCTTTTTCATATTCCCTTTAGTGTACTTCATTTGGATATGCCCAGATTAGACTTTTGTACCTAGGACTTTGTCTCTAGACAGTGTGCAATCCACTGCCATCATTCCTAAGCCTCTAAGTCCAGTTCCATAGTCTTTTTCCTACATTTCCCTTCAAGTTTTCCTCAAGTCCTGCAACCAAAGTTGGTTTTCTAGCCCTATCGAACAGGGAAAAGCCAGAATCAAGTTTTCCAGTGTCCTGTGGACATTTAGTGAGCCTTTTCTATAGTCCTCTTCTTTTTCTTTTCCTCTCTTTGCAATTCCCTTGGGTTGAGATATACACTCGCACCCCTATTTCTTGCTTAGGACTATACTCCGGAGTTCTTTTGCTGTTTTACACTGTCAACCAGTGAAAGGGAGATGAGTTTTTGTTATCAGAACAGGCAATCATGTCAAAGCAAGATAATATATTGCAAAAGGCTTCACACAAGTCTTTGGTGCAGACTATGAAGATACCTTCTCACCTGTCACTCAATTTGAGACAGTCAGGTTTCTTCTAGCTCCAGCAGTGCTACATGATTGGGAAATATCAGTGCTAGACATCAAAATAGCATTTCTGTATGGAGATCTCAATGAAGAGATCTACATGATGCAACCAGAAGGCTTCATAGATCTCAGAAATCCCTCAAAAGTCTGTCTATTGAATAAAGCCATATATGGACTAAAGCAAGCCATGCTTCAATGAAACAAGGCACTCCATGCTTCTCTTATTAAATTCAGCTATCAAAGGCTATATGCTGATACCAGAGTTTACATAAAGAAGAAAGGAAAGATCTTTAACATCATTGTGATATACATTAATGATGCACTTTTCATGGGTAGTGATAAAATACTAGTTCTCAAAGAAAAGGAATGTTTCATGAAGAAATGGGAATGTAAAGATCTTGGAGATGCAAAGAAATATCTATCCATGAGGATAACAAGAGATTAAATCAAGTGAATTCTTGTCCTTGATCAAATACTCTATGCTGAAAAAGTTATCAAGTGCTTTGGTCAAGAGAACTGCATAACAGTGACAACACCTTTACCCTCTGTATATAATCCTATGCCATCAACACAGGAAAAACCTGAGCCCAAGATTTAAAGCCTCTTTTGATCTGTAATAGGCTCACTTCTATTTCTAATGCTCAGAACAAGACCAGACATTGCTTTTGCAGTAATCAAGATGTCACAGTTCTCTGCAAATCCATCAGAAGAGCACTTGCAAAAGGTGATCTGAATAGTTTGCTATGTTTCTTCAACAAAGAACCTGTGCATCAAATACTCTGCAAATAGTCCTCAAAATGGTCTTATAGCATACTCTGATACAGACTGGGCTGGGGATGTAGAAACATCAAGATCAACCACTGGTTATGCTATATTCCTTGCAAATGGAATGATCTCATGGCTCTCAAGGCAACAAATATATGTTGGACTCTCATTCACTGAAGCAGAATACTGTGGAATGACAGAAGTGGCAAAGCAAATAGTCTGGATGAGAATCCTATTTGAAGAACTAGGCTTTCCACTCAAGCAAATCCCTCTATATGTGGACAATCAAGGTGCAATGTTTTTAGCATCAAATCCTGTTCAGGAAGGTCACACAAAATATGTCAGAAAGGATGATCACTACATTCAAGAAGCCACTGAGTTCAAAGAAGTTGAACTATTCTATGTTGAAACTACCAAACAATTCACAGACATCTTCACCAAGAACCTGGAAAATGTCAAGTTTCAAGAAAACATGAAGGCTTTAAAACTTATTCCATACCCTTCTAGTATGTAACATTCTAGTGAGGAGAAGTGTTGAGATTCTGTAAATCAAACACTAGGTCTTGTGTTCTATTAATACAGGCAGACCGTAGTGCTTAACACTATGCATGTTACTAAAAGACAAAGGTTGACTATGAGGCTTGACTGATGTATCAGTCAAACTTAATTGAAAGTGTAACCTTAATTACACTTCAGGATCAACCACATGGTGATCCAGATGCAATCAGCTATGGTGTCATTGGTCTGGAGCTTTCTTAACTCCACAACAGCTGTGTTGGATTGATCCAGATCCAACTTCACCTATTTCAAATAAGTGGAGCAGCATGACTGATTGTATGATGTCATTCTGACATCATCAACCTTGTTCTAGCTACATCATGCACAAGTACATACACATTCCTGGATGTATTTAAAGGCAATAAGCACCATGATGTAATTAATAACAAGATTCATTTCCCCTTGAGATCAAGCTTCTAAGAAGCTCTACTAGAGTTGATCTCATCAATCTTGACTAACCCAAACTTGGTCACAAGAACTTTTGTCTCTATCTCAGTGAGCATCCTCAACTCACCTCTCTCTTCTCTGCCCTGTGCAACAGGAGTGCCCTTGTCACCTCCTGTTATACAATGCATGCCAAAAAGAGTTTTTTTGCCAATGATGTGTACTTTGTTGCCTTTGCTCTAGATTCATGTATGTACTATCATCAACTTGAATCATTGTTCTTTTCAGAAGACTTGAAGGCTATACAATCTGTGCAGGCTATTCAATCTCAGATTTCCTTGTCAATCAATCCATTGCACCAACCATTCACATCCCCCCTTTGAGTTGACCACTGGACTTGAAGCCTGGATTGGCTAGTGGTTCATCTCCAAGTCTGAGTGCCAGTCATGCAAAGCCTTATCCAAAAGCATTTGAAAGGGTAAATCAATATCTCAAACAGCAGTTGAGAACCATGACTGAATACAGGAAACAAAACCCCAATATATGAGATGAGCTTTCACTAATTATGCATGAGATTGGTGTGTCCAATCTTATAGATGGGTTCTGCTGACAACTGGATTTATATTGGGTTAATGAATGGCCCTTTGATGCTCCAATTCAAGACAATAACCCATACACATGGTGGTCATTTTTGAAATGCCACCCTCATGCACACATTCTAAGTGTGAGCCTGGCATCACACCACCTTATGTTTGACTAACTATGAGTTTAGATTCTTGCATCAAAGATATTTGCAGTTCTTGTTGACTCAATGCTGGATGAATGGACAGGCTCGACTCTTACATGGCTGAATAGCCTGTTGCATGCAAATCAAACTTCAAAAACACTAGTTGACATGGTCCAAATTGGTCAGTGGTACCAGACAGCTGGAATGGTGAGTAATCTCCATATCAACACTCTAGAATCTGTGATTCCAAAGTAGTTAATAATACACACTGATAGAATAACACAGAAGACCAAAAGAAGCCTTATCATCCAGTTGTCAGATTCTGTGACATAAACTAAGACATCCTACAGGACATCACTTTCCCAGAAGAAAGGTCAGACATAGATGCTAGCAAAACCAACCAAGCAGCTTGTCAGACAGAGATAGTGATGATTCAGATAGCAATAGTGAAGGTGGGGATGGAAGTACAGTTGTTGCTATGGATATTCAAGTGGGTGTGACCATGAGGCTGCCAGATCTCCAGGCTGATCCAGCTGTGTTGCTTGACAGCCTGGTGTTGTGCAAGTTTCTTTCAGCAGAGCCAGTCACTCCTTCATAGCAGCCTTCTGTACACTGAAACATAGATGTAGACACCTCTCTTGCAGAGCCTAACTGGGACTTCTATGTTTTCCACATTTTTTTCACTAGTATATAACAGCTTAGTTAGAAACAGTTAGAAACAGCTGTTGAATGCAGTGGCTCAAAAAAGTGACCCAATGTTGGTGCATTTTGAAGAGATTGGATAATTGCCAGTGAAGAAAACCAAACAAGGCCAAATACATGCAGAAGCGAAGGTAGTACTTGCTCTGGGCTTCCTAACCCCACTTGGATAATGTGATTCGGTTGTCATGCCACTGAGTTACAGCCATTTTAAAATGACATGTTATTGAGACACTTATTTAAGCATCATGCTGTGATTCATTATCTGGTAAATAACATAAGAATATGACAGCTTCTGATGAATGCTATGCCTTGACCCTGGATGATTATGTAAATTACGTAATTCTAAGGTGTATAAACAATACTCATCCCACTCAGTTAATCAATATCATCATAAACTTCATTTCTACCTCTATTAAAGCTAATATTCTCTTCCTTGCTGAATCTAGTCTCTCTATTCATCAGATCTCCTTTCAAACTGGTTTGTGAAAGTCTACTGTGGCCATAGTCATCAAATAATACCTTCCAGAGAAAGAAAACATCAAGCTAAGGTGTTATTCCAAGGTTTCCTCTACTAATAAGAGAAGGATTATTTCTAGTATTACCACTGGAAAAATGGAAAATGCTGTTCAAGCAACCCATCTCATCAATTCTGCCCTATCCTATCCTATCTCATCCCAAAATGTTCACAATGTCCTCAAGTCTGCTTTGTTAAAGGCTGTGGTCAAGAAGAAAAAGCCTTTTCTATCTGTCAAATATAGAAAACAGAGGCTAGCCTTCGCTCTTAAGTATAAAAACTGGACTGTAGAGTACTAGAATAGGGTTATTTTATCAGATGAAACCAAGCTTATCAGGATTGGGTCAGATGAAAGAAAGTATGTATGAAAAATGGCAGGTAAGCCTTTACAGGACAGGAAGGTATAGAGAATGGTACAGTTTGAAGGAGATTCCTTGATGGTTTTGGAATGTATGGGCTGGAATGGTATTGGCATCTTGACAGGGGTAGAGGACAAGATTAATGCTGAGCAGTATGTCTCCATTTTGAAGGGTAATCTGCTGCATAGCATGGAAAAGGCTGATATTTCTGAGAAAGACATTGTCTTTCAACAGGATAATGACCCCAAGCACTCCTTCAAAAGAGCTCAGGAATGGCTTGAATCTCATGGAATCAAGCTTCTGATTGGCCCCACAATCCTCAGACATTAGCTCTATTGCATATGTCTGGCAAATTCTGAAACAAAAGCTCAACAACTATTCAAGACAAGCTAGGGGAGTATGGGAAACTCGGGAGAGGATTGCAGTGGAGTGGGGCACAATTGCGGCTGAGAAGGTCAAATACTGATAGAAAGTATGCCCAGAAGTCTAAGGCAATGATTAAGGGCAAAGGAAGACACACTAAGTACTAAAAGTATCAAATTGGGATGATGCTCAAATAAGTGTCCCAATGACATGTCATTTTAAAATGGTTGTACCTCAGTGGCATGACAACCAAATCACATGATCCAAGTGGGGTTATGACACCCAGAGCAAGTACTACCTTTGCTCCTGTAAGTATTTGGCCTTGTTTGGTTTTATTCACTGGCAATTAACCAATCTCTTCAAAATGCACCAACATTGGGACACTTTTTTGAGCCACTGTATGTGTCACATCTTCACACTGTCATGGCCTTCATTGATTGGACATGCATTGAAGAATCCAGAGATTAACAGAGGACTGTCTAAGTCAATATTCAGCCTAAGGTATCTACATACTGATATAGCCTTTATATACAGAGGGAACCACAGATTCATAAATGGAAGGGTGGATGACTAAAGTAACAGAGATTGGATACATATGTGCCAGAGCTGTGCTATGCAGTGTCAGAGGGGTCGAAGAGGCAAGACTAAACTAAATAAAGAACAAGAAATATATGTAAAGGAATCTATAAGAGGTTGAGAGTCTCTGAGTTGCATAATTGATGAGGAATCACTGGAGGGACAAGTGGAGTTGGGTTCTGGAGGTCAGAGTTGACTCAGTTGAATTCTGGGATATGACAGTTATTCCTTTTCATCACAGATTTCCCAATGCTTGTGTGGAGTTGGACTTTTGAATGGCAGAGGTCCTTTAATGAGTTAAGGGTATATTTTCTATTGAAACCAGATCTTCACCTTTCCAACATCTTTTAACCCTTTGCCATTATGACCAATGCATTGCAGTTTACCACAGGAGTGATTCTCCTTCTGACAGATGCTAATAGAGACTGGCATCTCTGCTTCTACCTGTCTCAGTCATTTTTCCCCACTAAGAGAAAGTACAACATCTGTATTCATGAACTCCTCACAATCATCTGCACTCTGAAAGCCTGGAGGCATTACCTCTCATGCTTTCCTTTCCCAGTCCAAACTTTCATAGATCATAAGACCTTGACATACTTTTACCTACCCATGAACTTGAACTGCTGGCAAGCTTGATGGCTCTTAGACCTTGCCAACTTTGATCTAAGAATGGTTCACATCTCTGGCTCTCAGCTTGCTGCCCCCAATGCCCTCTTTCACTGCCCTGATCTCATGATTGACAAAGAAGATAGTGTAGAAACAACCCTGCTCTCCAATTCTCTCTTCATCAATCTTATTGACTCTTCTCTTACTTGGAAGCTTACCATGTCCTCTACATTAGATATCCTTGTTCTTCAAGCCATCCAAGTGTTTCAAGGAGAAGCACCTCCTACCTTCTGCTCCTGCCTATTTGATCTGCAATACACAAACGGAGTCCTGTTCTACAAAGAACACGTCTAAGTTCTCCCCATGAATGACCTATGACATGAGATTCTCACCTGATGCCATGATCATGAGACCACCAAACATTCCAGCCATTTGAAAACCCAACAACTTATCTCCACTGAATTCTGATGGCCTGAACTGGCCAAATTCAGCCTGAAATACATTGAAGGCTATGCTATTTGCCAGCAGAACAAGGCAAACATACACCCCACTGTATCTCCACTCACTCTGATATAATCTTCCTGCCCCTGCCCACTCTAACAGATTTCTTGCAATGTCATAACAGATCTCCACTCCTTCTCCAGATTCAATTCACTGTTGGCTGTGGTTGACCATGGGCTTACTCAAGGGAATGATTCTTTGTCGCACCATGAAATTCATCACTGCCAGGGTGTATTAATCCTCTTTATTTACAAAGTCTTTCTTCACTTTGGTCTTTATGACAAGACCATCTCTGATCAAGGCCCATAGTTTGCCTCCTCCTCGACTAAAGAGCCAGGTTATCTCTTGAACTATTATCTACCATTGTCCACTGATTACCATCCCCAGTCAGATGAAGAAATCAAATGTGTCAACCAAGAAGTTAAGACATACCTCTGAATCTTCTGTGATGCAAACCCTGATTTCTGAGTGGACCAGATCACTCATGTCAAATTCACACACAACCACTGTTCCCACTCTGTTACCAGAAAGTTGCAGTTTTATCTTATGATGGGCTATGAACTCTATGCTCTACCCATGATTCTTTCTGATTCAAACCCTCCCACCATTGACCTTCATCTCAAATCTCTCTCTGTAATGAGAGATGAAGCCCTCACTGCCCACAAGCTTGCATTTCAAATCATGGCATTATGAAACAAATGATTCTTCACCCCATTCATCAAAGGAGACAAATTTTGGCTCAAAGCCAAAACCTCTGCCATACCAATAACATTTCACAATAATGATGGTGCTGTATTCAATTACATATCAACTTTAACTCCCACATGCATGGAAATTTCACCCCATGTTCCATGATTTCCTTCTATCCCCTTACAGATAAAATACTATTCATGAAAAGAACTTTCCAAGACCACCACCAGACCTTGTATAGAATGAGAAAGAGTGCAAAATAGAGAAAATTTTATGTCAGGAAGGTATGCCATTCTCCTGCATGTTGCTGATCTGATGGACAGGATATTCAGGCAAAGAAAACTCCTGGATTTTAGATTGAAACCTAAAAAACTCAAAGTCCACCTTAGATAGATACAAAAAACTGAATCTCACCATCTTTCTTTCACAGAATCCCTCAGAAAAACCTTGAAATAAAGCATGTCTTTCTCTTCAGTCAAAGTTTTCTTCACCCTTGCAGATACTGTTTTATCTCCTTCATCTCTCACTTCCTTCACTTTAGAACCCTCCTTCACTAGAACACCATAATCTTCCATGTCCATATCATAATCATACATGCCAATACTGTGATTTTCCCTTGCCCTGTTGACTCACTTACCATCTCCACCTACACCCATAATCTCCATTGGGAAGTTCCCAGCAATGACTACCTTGGCCTGATGGCTGAGAGACTCATCAATTCACACCTTGTCAATATTATCACCTCTGACCTAGACACTTTCTCTCTGTTGTACTTCCTGTATTAGAGATACTTGCAGACTAGATGCCTCTTCCTCATGGTGGAAGATCTCATGACCTCAAGCATCACTAACTGTGCTGCTACCCATATTAGTGAACATCTCAAAGATGTTCAGAATTAGCTGCAAGCCCTTCTGCTGATGACAATGTACCAAGTGGAGATGGGAGAACTTTTGAGTGATATTGATGAATACCTTCAGGAGCTAGCTGAGTCCTGAAATCCTCACACCCCTTCCACATCCTCAGATCCCTTGACCCCTGCTGAACCTGCCACCATAGAGCATGCCAAGGCCCACTGGACTGGCAATGATGGGGTTATGCCTTTTCATTGTGACACTCCTGCTATTATGAAACTTGCCATTACTGCCACCATCCAGGCCATCAATGAGTCAGCCACCAGGACTACAGTGGCTCAAAAAACTGTTCAGATGTTTGTTTATTAATCATTAAATGCAATATTTCTCACTAACAATTAATTCTAGCCACATGGACTAAGTGTATGAAATAAAGTACATACTAATGAATTTGATTAAGAATTGATCAAATGGCAGTTATTTCAAAACCATGATGCATCCAGACAGTTTTTTGACTTTTAGTTTTGATTAAATATATTAGACACTAGCATGCTATAACAATATTACCTACAGTGGCTCAAAAAAGTGTCCCAATGTTGGTGCATTTTGAAGAGATTGGTTAATTGCCAGTGAAGAAAACCAAACAAGGCTAAACACCTGCAGGAGCGAAGGTAGTATTTGCTCTGGGCTTCCTCACCCCACTTAGATCATGTAATTTGGTTGTCACACCACTGAGGTACAGCCATTTTAAAATGACATGTCATTGAGACACTTATTTGAGCATCATGCTGTAATTTATTATCTGGAAAATAACATAAGAATATGACAGCTTCTGATGGATGCTATGCCTTGACCCTGAATTATTATGTAAGTTATGTAATTCTAGGGTGTATAAATAATACTCATCCCACTCAGTTAATCAATATCATCATAAAGTTCATTCCTACCTTTATTAAAGCTAATATTCTCTTCCTTGCTGAATCTGGTCTCTCTATTCATCAGATCTCCTCTCAAACTGGGTCAGGGAAGTCTACCATGGTCAGAGTCATCAAATCATACCTTCTAGAAAAGGAAAACATCAAGCTATGATGTTTTTCCAAGATTTCCTCTACTAATAAAAGAAGAATTATTTCTAGTATTATCACAGGGAAGTGGAAAATACTGTTCAAGCAACCCATCTCATCAATTCTACCCTCCCCTCTTCTATCTCATTCCATACTGTTTACAATGTCCTCAAGTCTGCTTTCTTGAAGGCTGTGGTTAAGAAGAAAAAGCCACTTCTATCTGACATAGAAAACAGAGCCTAGCCTTTGCTTTTAAGTATCAAAACTGGACTGTAGAGGACTATACTAGGGTTATTTGATCAGATGAAACCAAGCTTAACAGGATTGGGTCAGATGGAAGAAAGTATGTATGAAAAATGGCAGGTAAACCTTTATAGAACAGGAAGGTATGGAAAATAGTACAGTTTGGAGGAGATTTCTTCATCATTTTGGAATGTATGGGCTGGAATGATATTGGCATCCTGGCAGGGGTAGAGAGCAAGATAAATGCTCAGCAGTATGTCTCCATTTTGAAGGGTAATCTGCTTCATAGCATGGGAAACTCTGGTATTTCTGAGGAAGACATTATCTTTCAACAGGATAATAACCTCAAGCACTCCTTTAAAAGAGAGCTCAGGGATGGCTTATATCTCATGGAATCAAGTCTCTTGATTGGCCCCCACAATCTCCAGACATTAGCCCTATTGAACATGTCTGGCAAATACTGAAAGAAAAGCTCAACAACTATTCAAGACAAGCTGGGGGAGTATGGGAACCTTGGGAGAGGATTGCAGTGGAGTGGGGCATGATTGAGTCTGAGAAGATCAAATATTGATAGAAAGTATGCCCAAAAGGCCAGATGCAGTGATTCAGGACAAAGGAAGACACACTAAGTACTAAAAGTATAAAATTGAGATGATGCTCAAATAAGTGTCCCAATGACATGTCATTTTAAAATGGCTGTACCTCAGTGGCATGACAACCAAATTACATGATCTAAGTGGGGTTAGGAAGCTCCAAGCAAGTACTACCTTCGCTCCTGCAAGTATTTGGCCTTGTTTGGTTTTCTGCACTAGCAATTAATCAATTTCTTCAAAATGCACCAACATTGGAACACTTTTTTGAGCCACTGTATGTGTCATGCCCTTGCTCAAGTCTGGCCCTCAGAAGAAGAAGGCAAGAGAAAGGATAAGGATAGAGTGGAGGAGAGAATTAAGAGAGAGGAGACTTGAGGGGAGGAAAATTAGTTGATATTTAAACTGAGGAGTACATGCAGAGGGTCTTGGGTTTATATACAAGAGAATTGGATTGGAGCATGGAATGGAGAATGTAAGTATCATATGGTCAAGGTACAGGAATGATTGGAGACTGTGAAGAACCAATGGGTGGTGTTCATAGGGCATAGGAATAAAGAATGAAATGAAGAGATATCATATGGTCAAGCATAGAAATAGAGAATGGAGGAGAAAGTAACCTGTGTCAAAACCTGGATCAATAGGAGTAGGTCCAACGGGAATGTGATGTCCAATGTCAGATGTCTGAGTTAGTCCTTGAGTGATGTTCGTCAGGTCTGATTGGAGGTGACCAGAGATGATGAGGACAGAATCAGAGATGTGTGCAGAGGAGTAAGGAGGTGTGTTCAGGATGGATATGAC
>JBBPTO010001873.1:0-13182 GCA_038094155.1 Pulveroboletus cf. aberrans
GGGTAGAGGTAATGAGGAGGAGAAGGAGGGGGGGTGATAAGGGGGAAAGGGGGGTGGAGGTGGAGGTAATGAGAGTGAGAGAGGGAGGGAAGTGGGGATGATAAGAGGAGGAGGGAGGATGGAAATGGAAGTGATGAGAGAATGAGAGGGGTAGGAGTGATGAGGGTGGAAGGGAGGTAGAGGTAACAAAGGAAATGAAGTATTTCAATTAGCCCCTTTTTCCTCTGGACACATACCTCTCTACATATGCATTGATATAAGTTTCAACTCAGATGTTTATTTCATTTCATTGCTGACATATATACCAATCACCTGCTATTCCATCATATTTGATATGATTCCATTTGCTTCACTTTCTTGCCCACCCTGAACTCTCCCTATGCCAATATGTACTGTACTTCCCTTGTCATGTATTTCCCAACCTAGACCTCCCCTTCATGTATCTTAATATACTGGGTCTTTGCCCCACTCCCAGAACTTCCTTGACTTTCTGAGATTTCATAGTGCTCTTGAGGCTATGCTGTTCAGTGAACACCCTTGTATATCAGTGATGTTCAATCACTGGGTCCTCAAACCCATTTGATGTTAGATCATTGGGACAGAGCAAGGAAAATGCCTTGTTTACCTTGAACCTTTAAATCTCATCCTTATAAAACAGCTAGACCTTTTCCCCCTTTGAACTGTTGATCCTAGATGCACCTTAGAGGCTGCACTTGATCTCTTTCTGAGGCAAGTGTAATAGTGAGGGTGATGAGGAGAGAGAGAAGGTAAACATGGGGATAATAAGGAAGGGAGGGGGAAGTTGGAGATGGGCATGAAACCAAGGGGACAGAGTGGTGATGAAGATGAGGGCAATAAGGGGGGGAGGGAAAAAGAGGGTGAAGGTAATGGAAATTTGTTACTTCCACCTCCATTCTTATTCCTTTGGTTATTTCTTTCTTTTCTCCTTTATATAGTCAAAGCCTAACTGTACAGTCAAAAAAGATGGTCAAGGTTCATTAAAAGTATAGTCAAAGTGTATCAAAATGTGTAGTAAATGTATACCAAAATGTGTAGTAAATGTGTAGCAAAAAGTGTGGTAACAGTGTAGCAAAAAGTGTAGTGAAATGCTTTACCAGTATAGTGTCATATTCCATCCTAACCCTGATCTTATACCTCTGAACTCCCCTCTGAACTCCCCTATAACGCCTCTGACTCCAACATCCTCATCTCTGATCTCCTCCAATGGACTCTGTCCTATCTCTCATTGGACCTATTATATTTGGCCTGGATCTTGTTCCCTTTTATGCTTGCTCTATTCCCTAGCCCTATGATCCATTCCTATGTTATTCCTGTGTTACATTCCATTTTCTAGTCTTATGTACATCACCCCTTGGCAGTCTATGACCTCCAACCATTACTGTATCTTTACATATGGTCTTCTCCATTCTTGTTAAGACCAGAACATTCTTCACTCAAACTCTGGTCAGAGATTGGAGGTCAAAGGGAGTAGGAGATTGGAGATGGTCAGACATCCAGAGGGGAGCATCTGAAGGGGTGAAGGCTTGATGCAGGACTTATGCATCACAGCTTCACACTGTCACAGCCTTCATTGGTCAGAGATGCATCAGAGGAAATCTGGAGTTGAACAGAGGACTGTCTAAGTCAATATTTAGCCTAAGGTATCTATGTACAGATACAGGCTTTATATACAGAGAGAAACTAAAGATTAGTAATGGAGGTCAGATGACTAAAGTACTCAAAGGTCAGATAGACATATGCTGGAGCTGTGCTCCAGGTCAGAAACAAGCCAGAGCTGTGCTACACAGTGTAGGAGGGGACAGAAAGGTGAGACTAAACTAAATAGATGTATGTAAAAGAATCTAAGAGAGGTCTGGAGGAATGGAGTTGCATATTTGATGAGGGATCACCAGAGGGATGAGCAGAGTTGGATTCTAGAGGTCAGAGTTGACTCAGTTGAATTCCAGGATATGACAATTCTCTGTTCTGGACTCTGATCTGACCTCGTAGTATATAAGTACTATAATCTTCTTATGTGTTCCTCAGTTTGAATATTGTTATGTCAACTTCCACTCCTTTAACTTCATCTGATTCTAACAAAGTTCTCTTCTCTTCCTTATATCCTCTTCACTATGTCCTTCCAATCTCTGAAATAAGGACCTGACAGTAAGCAAGGGCATGGCACATAAGTCCAGCATCAAATTCTCACCCCAATAATCTCTTATGTCTGTTCCATTATGCCTTTGTCACCTCCACATGTCACTCTGCCCCATCTCTCTCAGATCTCTGGTCCATCTAGCATTCTTTCATCTCAGAGTTGACCAATAACTCTTGGACCTCCATCAGATGAAGCCCTGGAGGAGCATGAATCATGGCATATAGTCAATGTACTTTGCAAAATTTGCTACTATGCTGAGTTTCATTTGTCACTACTGAAATTGAAATGGTTTCCCAGGCAGATATAAATCATCCACTTCTCAAAATTTTCTCATACCATCTCTTTCCTCAATCAACATCATTCCATTTCATTCTTACTTTTTTACTTCACTTTGATTTAATGTAAGCTATTACAGTGACCTCAAAATCCCTTTCCATGTTCACCTTATTTGCAGTGTGTATTGCACACTGCCTACCCCTGTGGGAATTTCGCTTAGCCTTGTTGGGGTTATAAGCGGAGCATACTCCCGGCTATCCGATTTGTCCCTGAGTCATGTGATATAATTCACATGGCATGAAGATATGGCCATTTTAAAATAGTGATGTCATGAAAAGGGTTTTTAAGCTTTTGAGTTGATAACCAGGATCATGGTTATGTAGCAGAATAATTGCCTGTATTTGCTTATACAAACAAAGATATACATAGCAATATTATGTCTGAGTTTAAAAAAGTTCACACACCTCTTAGTTTTCAACCACCATTATAGTTAAATCTGTCTCTCTTACTCATTAAAATTCTATTCTTTCTCTGCTTAATGCTGGCCATTCTAGTGAAGCCATTGCCAAGCAAACTGATGTCAGCCCTTCTGCCATATCCAAACATCACTCCAACAGTTGTTCTACCCTTTTCAAAGCTGTGGAAGGCTGCCCTTGCAAGTGTTCTCCTATCAATATTTGCCATGCCCAACACTTTATCACATCTGGCAAAGCTGAAAATGCTGTTCAAGTGATCAAATCCCTTATCAACATCATCAACCAACCACTCTCTGTCAGTACAGTCCATCTTCACTTGAAAAAATCTGGTATAAAGGCTGTGATCAAGTCCAGATGTTCTATTCTCTCTGCTAGACATTACAAGGCTTGTTTGAACTTTGCTTATGCTCTCAAGGATTGAACTCTGGAGGACTAAAAGAAGGTGATATGGTCAGATGAGATCAAAATCAATCATCTGGTGTCAGATGGGCACAAATGGGCATGGAAAAAGGCAGGCAAGGGGCTCAGTAATAGGCTGATGCAAGGAACCCTCAAGTTTGATGGTGATTCCTTGATAATGTGGGGCTATATGACTTGGGAGGGGGTGGGACTTGCCACCAAGATTGATGATAGGATGGATGGTGACCTTGACCTTCAGATTTTGAAGGATGAACTTCAGGAAACACTGGAGTATTATGGTTTTAATCCTTCTGACTTCATTTTTCAGCAGCATAATGACTCCAAGCATACCTGCAAAAGGGTCAAGAAGTGGTTAGAGGAACAGGAATTTAGAATTCTGATATGGCCTGCACAGTGTCCTGACCTAAACCATATTGAATACCTCTGGGGTTATCCCAAAAGAAGGCTTGCAAAGCATGAAAGCCCTCCAAGTGGAATTTATGAATTGTGGGCAAGAGTTGAAATGGAGTGAGAGTTGAGGAGTGTTAAAAACTAATTAAGAGCATGCCTAGAATGATTCAATCAGTGCTCAAAGCAAAAGGAGGTTATACAAAGTACTAATAATGCCCAAATACCCTTGTAAATGCAAAGGCTCAATACCCTTTCTGTTATGTCTGTCCTAAACAAGGGCAGGCATAGGACCTTAAGAGCTTCAGACCAAACTGTGGACTAGAGGGTGAATACACTTGATGATAGCAAGATGTCTACCAGAGAGCCTTCCTTCTAACAAGGTTGACAACAAGGGATACTACCAAGTTAATGGTGGATGATACTATCAAGGACAGACAACAAGGACTTCCTACTTAAGGGTGGTTCTGAGTGGTCACAAGACGAGAAGATATCTAGGCTACCCTTGGGCCTGTATTGTAGAGTGGAAACACTGATGTATTCCAGAGGTGGTCGTACAAAGAAGAGAAAGGTAAGACTAGACTAAGGATTACATGAGCAACAATGTGAGTTGATATATACATAAGGGAGTTTAGGGCAGGCATGGAATGTAACAGAATGTGATGGAAGAAATCACTGACTAAGCAAGTGGTAGTTATGGGAAATGGAGGGATGTGTCAGTGATGAAAAGAGATGAATGTCCAAAGAGGAACTTATATCCATGCATAGTGAGGAAAGCAAAGGAAAAAAGTGTGGCATCCATAGTAAGTTGTAATACTTTCCATGACATCTCTGTTTTAAAATGGCCATATCTCCTTGCCATATGGATTATATCACATGACACACAGATCAATATGATAGCCAGGAGCATGCACTAGGTATAACTTCACTAAAGCTAAGCAAAATTCCTATAGGTGGTGTGCATTGCACACTGCAAATAAGATGAACATGGAAAGGGTTTTTGAGGTCACTGTATATTTAAGCTCATATACTTTTATTAATGATCAACCTTCAAAGGTAGTTCACTCCTTGGCTTATGTAATTGTATTATGCAATATAATCATGTAATCATGCTTATGTAAAATGAATATATAATTGTTTGTATTGAATAATTATCTTATATTCTATGCAATCAAGTCAGCTCTGACCTGTGGAGCAACTCCACTTATTCCACTGGACATGTCTCAGATATCCTTATATACTTTCCTTGTTCTGTATTTAGTTTAGTCTTGCCCCTCTGATTCCTCCAATGCCATGTAGCACAGCTCCAGCTCCTACTTATCTGACCTGCAACTTACATATCTAAATAACCTCTGACTTTCCTCTAACTATACATACTTTGACTTCATATGTAGATTTCTTAGCCTAAATATCAACTTAGATACTTTCTCTGTCCTCTCTCTGGATCTCATCTGATGGATGTCCAACCAATGAAGGCTGTGATAGTGCAAAGATGCAATACATACATCCTGTGGCAAGCCTTTACCCCTCCAGATGTGAAACCCCTAATGTCTGACCAACTCCAGTGTTACTTTCCCTTCAGCCTCCAATCTTCAACCAGAGTTTGAGCAGAGGATGACTAGGTCTTAACAGATTGTTACTATTTAAATTTAATTAATATAATATTTGTTTACTTATATTTTTTTGAAATGCTGGAAATCTGAAAGCTTTGGAAAATAATCTAATTAATATTAGATTGCTTATAGACTTTCTAAAATACTGATGATGTAAAAGCTCTGAAAGCTATCTAATCAGAGCTGGATAGAGAAGAACCTTTCTGAAAATTCTGGAAGTCTCATGGCTAGTTTACTAATGTAAAATAAGGTTGACATCAGAATAACATCATAGGATCTAACATGGTGCACCATATATTTCAAATAAGTAAGGCTGGATTAAGTTGATCTATCACAGCAGTTGTGGAACTCAGAGAGCTCTCAACTCATGACATCATAACTGATTTATAAAGACTGCATCTAGATTGTCATATGGTTGACACTTTTGAGAAGTGTAATAAGATCACACTTTCATTAGTTGTGACTCATATGTGAGTCACACTTAGTGTAGGCATAACTCATTGCTGAGTCATGCTAATGCTCAACCTGTTTCTCTAGTAAGATAAATAGTGTATTATACTATGGTCTGCCTGTATTAAAAGACCAGAGAATCTAGTGTTTGATTCTCAATAGTTGAGTGTAGCTTCAAGTCTACAAAAGCTCTTTCCAGGAGGGTGCCACTTGACCACTGCCCTGAAAAAGTATAAAGCAGCACAGAAACTGCTTATGTAAGTATATGCATGGACTTGAGGAAAGCAGCTTCTTGTGCAGCACAAGGCCAATACACACTTTCACAGACCAATCAAAGAAAAACTTTAAAGAGGCCCTATTAGAGTACCCAGTGGGATTTGAGCATTTCCATGCAGTTCTCCATTCAGATCATTTCCAATGAAGACTAGTCACAATATGTTTTTTTCTTTCCATTTTTCTTTATTTTTCTTTTCTTGGGCTTTTTTGCATGCAAGGTGTCATGTGACCTTGGATTACATATCACATTAGTTCAAATCACATGAGTTCAGGTCACATGATCAATTACATAGTCAGTTACATGATCTGTGACATGGTGAGTCACATGGGCTGGACAGTCACATGTTCATCTCAGAAGGTTCCAAAACATTCTATAATTTCTGACTTATTATGTTCTGTAACATTCCATGACCTTCCAAAATCTTCTTCTGTCATTGCTTATCATGACTTCTTATAACAAATTCAGGGGCTTTGATTGATGACTCAGCAGCTTCTATTGGCTTGCTTTTGAGTGGCTCACTGAGCCCATTTCAAATATTGTGCTTCTATGGCCAGCCCAAGAGCAAGCTGACAAATCAGAAGTTTTTGAATCATGTTCATAAACTACCTATACTATATAAGCCATCTAATAGACAGCACAAGAACTTCAGATAAATTCTTGTGGCATTTCCACTCACAATCCCTTGTCTACTATCCCAGACCTCTACTAGTTCCATTGCTGGTGCATGCTGTATAGTGCCTCACACACCTTGTCTGGTTATTGGTCCATTCTTTCTAGCATTCAGTTTGAGCTGGTGATTCCTATATGGGTGGCTGTTTGACTTCACTTACTATGCTTGCCAAATGCATTCCATAAGAAATACTGACCACTTATTATTTGTATGGATCAGTAATGATATGACATATGTTACTATTCCAGAACTGATAACTTGTCTAATTTTCATTGAAGCATGTTGAGCTACTGGTAGAATATGACTTTGCAAGGACTCTAGTTTATGTGGTACAACTGCATGAGAGGAAAGGCATGAATGAGCCACAGCCACACTTCCAATGATAGTGTCCAAATGTAATAACCTGATGAAAATGTACAGTGTAATGGGATAGTCTGTAATAATTTTTACTGCTTAAGATAGTTGGAGTGTTTAGTACAATTTACCTTGGCTTATTTGAAATTGTGAAGTGAGGCACTTGTGACCCAGCCACATCATGGGGATCTCATGATACTGCATAATTGCATCCTCAATTCTATGCACTATGCATTATGCATTACTGTTTAATTTTCCACTGCCCCACAATGAAATCAGATTGCATTATGAGATTTATGCAATATGATCATATGTACTGTAGTTTCAGTATGTTTGTGTGGTCACTTCATGTTTGGCATTCCAAGGTATTTCATTTCTTGTGATATCTTGGGCATAGCAGTAGGCAGTGGCAAATGTCCTCTATTTGGTCAGTACAGTGGTCATAGTAGGAGAAATTGGTGCTGAGAATGTGAAACTGCCATCCTCAACTCAGCCCAGAAAAGTTCAATCAATTATAGATTCTCAAGGACATTTGGAAAGTCCCAAGCACTTGTGGCATCACTTGATTTCAGATCATGCAAAAGTGAATTCTGCTATTGTGGATATGATTCTTTTTTTAGAATTCTTCATGTTACTAAAGACAAAGGTCAATTATAAAGCTTGACTCGTCAGGAAGTCAAACAAACAAGCATTAAGCTTGATTGATGCATCAGTCAAACCTAATTAAAGTGTAAATCTAATTACACTTAAGTATTGATCACATGACATTCTAGATGCAGTCTTTATGATTCAACTATGATGTCATTGGTCTGGAGCTTTCTTAGCTCCACAACTGCTGTGTTGGGTTGGCCCAGACTCAACTCCACTCAGATCAAATATGTGGAGCAGCATGACAGATCCTCTAATGTCATTCTAACATCATTGACCTTGTTCTATGTAGCTAAATCATACAGAAGTACATACAGGTACCTGAATGTATTTAAAGGTGATAGGCACCATAATGTAATCAATAATGAGCTTCATTTCCCCTTGAGATCAAGCTAACAGGAAGGTACAAGGGTACTCCTGTTGTGCAGGGCAGAGAAGAGAGAGGTGAGTCAAGGATGCTCACTGAGATAGAGACTAAAGTTCTTGTGACCAAGTTAGGGTTAAGCAAGATTGATGAGATCAACCCTTGTAGAGCTTTTTAGAAGCTTGATCTCAAGGGAAAATGAATCTCGTTATTAATTACATCACAGTGTCTATCACCTTTAAATACATCCAGGAACATGTATATACTCATGTGTGATGTAGCTAGAATAAGGTTGATGATGTCAGAATGACATCATAGGATTGATTATGCTGCTTCACTTATTTCAAATAGGTGGAGTTGGATCTAGGTTGATCCAACACAGCTGTTGTGGAGCTCAGAAAGCTCCAGACCAATGACATCATAGCTGAGTCATAAAGACTGCATCTAGATTGCCATGTGGTTGATCCTGAAGTGTAATTAAGATTACACTTTAATTAAGTTTGACTAATGTGGCAGTCAAGCCTTAATATTCAACCTAAGTCTTTAGTAACATGAATATTGCCTGTATTAACAGAGCACAGGACCTAGTGTTCAATTCACAGAATCTCAACACAGATGACCATACCAGGAACTTTACATGGACTCTGCCATTTGTGTGAGTCAGAGGACAATGATGCACTTGCAGGCCCTCAGTGAGATGATCACAAAAGCAGAATTGCTTGAAGAATTTGATAAGCTGGACAGTGAGAAAGGAAGTCATGATCCTGCTACTCACATAGGCAGTGGCTATGCAATCAATCTGCAGCTCATGCTCAATGGACAAGAGGCAGGGAAGGGCAAATCTTTGATTGGAATGAGCTGGAGTTAGCCAGCAAAGGTATTGCATATAAGGGCTTTGCTGAGGATATCTTGGCATTGGACAAAGCAGCTGATGGGCCTGGGGAGTGGGATGTAAATGCTTTATTGTCACCCGAAGGTGTCAGTAGTGTGCGATACTAGTCACTGGCGGCACTCCATATCTCAGGACCGTGACCACACTGAAAATAGTTTTCCGCGATCTGCCATTCTGCCGGCAGACTCGAGCTCAAAACAATTCTGCCCCCGACACTAATCTGAAGAACTTGTCTATTTCACACACACCATGTTACAAGCTTATTTTCGTGACTAGTTAACCGCTCGTATGACACTGCGATACCATACCACTAGATCGTGTCACGAATGTCGACTTTTTCCCCGCCCGAATTGTATAGTACATCATGAGCAAGTCTGCCGTACGTTGGCGCATCTTTCGCGCATCCTCTAACTCTAAAACACAAAGGTTCGGCAGAATGCCATGTCCGATTTCTTCTACTCGTGAGGGGGGTATCAATCTCACTCTATTTCACTAGCACTTCCGTGGTTATTACTCACCCCTTTAACACAGCATCGGAGCCCAGTGTTGCTGTCCTCAGGGCACCCAATATCCCAGTGATGAAGAAGGGGAGTGCAACCCTCCATAAACTGCATGCAATGTCGTTGGCTGGAGTATACAGGATGGGTGAATCTCACCACGAATCTATCACCCTCTGGTTGCTCGCCAGTGAGGGGACAACACATCTGAGATCCGTATCCCTCACAAGGGTGCTTGAGGATGGCAGTAGATGCGACAATGGCAGCGGTGGGGATAAGAGGATCAATCTCGAATTTCATGTGATGTACTTTGCAGTGGATTCGTGGGTCGAGGAGGAAATGGAATCCTGCTAGCAAGTAGAATCACCTGGTTTGAATTTAAATTATTGTCGCCACACGCTTTAACGTAGTATCACAGGTATGGCACCGTGACGCGACGGTCAATGCGACCACATTGCGTTGACGACACGAACACGAATGCGCGGAAAATATAGATACCAGCGATACGACATCCAACGCTGGAACGACACGCAGTGCCACACGTCATAGATTATCAATAGAATAACAATAATAAAAAAACGATCCAGCCGCAAAGAGAAAAAAAAAAAACTGTCCGGCTACAGCAGACAGCTCGAAAAACACGATCCGATGCAGTCCATGCAACGCTCGCCAGAGCGGCGACGATGACAAGAAAGGGAAAAAAAGTGAAACATGAAACGCCCCCTCTCGCGCGCTCACAGGAACCCGCTGTCAGTCAACCACTTGGCCAACTTCTCTTCATCCTTTTCTCTCGGCTCCCTCTCCAAACTGAGCTTCCAAAACACCTCGCTTGCGTCGTGGTCCCCGAATTGACTCAGTGCCTCGTCGATGAAGACGAGCACGGACGGGAGCGGATGAAAGTTGTGTGGCTGCGCCTGCCACCGCTGCAGGTCCTGGACTACCTCGGACGACTTTTGGCGCTTGCGAAAGTTGACGAGATCGCCGGGGAGCGTGTCCTTGCTTCCGTCATGGATGTGCGTGAGCGCGGTCAAAAAGACGCCTAAGATAGACGACGAGGTCAACCACGTCGCGTCGATCCCATTATGACGGAAACGTACCGACGAACGGAACGCACGGAGGTGCGACGGTCGCCAACGAAGTCCGATATTTGTTGTAATGCTTGTACGAATTGATGAGCGCCTCGCACGTCTCCAACTGAGACATGTGTCTCGAGCTGACTTGCTCCCAGGTTCGTTTGAGCCGATGGATCGGAGAAGAATTTAGTCCCGTCACGACCGCCATCATGGTGGAAAAGTTTTGAATGACCCGACACCGCTACGACGGAACGTTAGTATTCACAGGCTGGTCATAAACGAGACAGACTGACGTCGGCAACGAGTATAAACTGCTTCATGATGGCAGCTCGGCGACGAGGATCGTCTTTACACAGAATGGAATATGTAACCCAATGTGCAATCTGCAGAATTTAGCGGAAACAGAGCGGTACGACCAGAGAACATACCCTGTTACTTCTCCGAATGAAGTTGGCGACGCCGTCATGATATTCCATCTTGGACTCTTTCGATCGTTGTAAGCACTCGGACGGTCGAATCTTCAGGTACAGTTGACTCTCCGTGATCGTCAGCTGTCTGGCGAGTTCCAACGGATCCACATCCAGTAGGTCTATCCGTTTCGGAACGATAGGCGCCGGCGGAGGAACCGACGGCTGGAGCGTCAGCCTTCTAATGTACCCCGACCGCTGTTTCCGGGGTGCTTAGTACACACGTGCCTCAGTAAATGAAGAAAGGACTGACAGCTCGCTTGATCGCAGCCAACAATTGTTTCGCGGCAGCAATTTTGAACACGTCATCCCGTGACGCGAACTGAACCATCCGATCGAAAATTCCAGTGGTGTCCTCTTTCTCCAGCATGTCCTCGTCTTGTACGATCGACTTCATCGTATTAATCACTCTATACGAACGACACTTAGAGTCCCGCGATGACGCGTGAGGGTGGGTACTCACCGAATGCGTATGATATTTTGTTTGTTGTATCTCCAGTCGTCGAGCTCCGTAGAATCCAGGTTGGGAGGTGGTTGAATCCAGAAACGTTCTACGAGGAGGTCGAAAAGTTGGTCGAGTGTCATGAACGACTTGAATGTCATCAAGAATGCCCTAGTGAAATTAGTGTCTGTTGACGCATGAGCGAGCCTGGGGGTGTTCGAGCGTATCACCAGACTTGCCTGCATATTCGTGTGCGGTGAGCCTTTCAACCAGAGCTGGGACGGTTCCGCCCCGGACAGTGCCATCCGGATCGATGAGGACTTCTTCTGAGTCATAACGTGGTCGGAGATACCAAGGCTTTGCCTCGGCAGACATGGAATTCAAGTAATGTGTTGGGGCATCGTCACCAAAGAACGCTTTAATTTTATCGGGGCGCGGGAGCGAGCGGGTCGTTTCCAATGCTATCAACAAACAGACATGATTTTGCAATAAAGAGGCGGGAGGTGAACTTACCTTCTTCGTCTTCAAAAGGTATGTGCGTAGGTGCTTGGCTGTTGGGTATGCTGATTGGTCTTGCAGTGGTGGGTATCGGGGGGAGTGGGGGCGAAGTTGGCGAAGGGGAAGCCTGCGCCTCCACGTCTTCTGCCATATTCTTCATAATCCTGTCTGGTTCATCCGCCGGCATATCATAATGTCCGTGATTTTCATAAATAGCCTCCAAGGCTTGATTGGCCAAAATGGCAGAGACAAGACTGCGCTGCGACAGGCGCCATTCGACGGGTGTCTTGTTACACCGGTATAGAATGGCAGACTGTTCCATACCGATGCGCAAAAGGTCCTCGAGATTTTGCCGCGAAACGTTGAGGTTGGAATCGAGGGACGAACTCAAGACCTCGAGTGCGTCGTATGCCGTGTCGCGACCTCTCCAGGACTCACATGGTTCCAATCGCCGGACACGCTGTGTGGCAACGAGCAGCGCGGCACCATCGTCGTAGATTGCTTGAGTGGTTGCTTCGAACGAACGCACCAGAACGCGCGCATTTTCGACCGTCTGCAGGTATTGTGCACCGTCTGAGAGGTTCGACTGATCAGCAGTCTCGATATCGACGTGTCTGGCGATGTGAATGTCCGCAACAAATAGAACGAGCGATGACAAATGCTTGAAGAGGTCTTGTGCCGCAGTGGCCACGGCTTCAGCTATGAAACCAAACGATGTCAACCGAGGCGTAATGGAAAAGGGAAAGATCAAATACCAGGCCGCGTCGCTCGAAGTACTTGTGTGAATATATCCAACCGCTCCTGTACCTTGATGAGGTGGATCACGAATTCGTTGAACGTCACGTAAGTTAAATTTTGTCGGGGAGCCTCTTCATGATCCTCGACGTCTACCCATCCGAACCCCCTCCATGTGCCAGCTGTTCCAGCACCGGGCGTCATGAGACCCGCGTGGGGCGCATTCAAGTAGCCGTATAATCGTCTCGGACCGACGACTTCCTGACCACGAACCCCCTGCGCTACGGATACGAACTCGATCACGGAGCGCTCCAGCTCGTCGGCATCGATGTTGAGCTGAGAGACGTCGTCGCTCTCTATCCAGGGACCATCGTTGAGGACCGCCCGCGCTGAGAGGACAAATTTGGATAGGGTAGCAATGGCCCGACGTTGAGCGGGAACCAGGGGCGTCTGAGAGGCATTGCTGGCGTCCGCCTTGTTTCTCC
>JBBPTO010001874.1:0-13181 GCA_038094155.1 Pulveroboletus cf. aberrans
GTATGTCTCCATTTTGAAGGGTAATCTGCTTCATAGCATGGAAAACTCAGGTATTTCTAAGGAAGACATTATCTTTCAACAGGATAATGACCCCAAGCACTCCTCCAAAAGAGCTCAGGAATGGCTTGAATCTCATGAATTCAAGCTTTTGGATTGGCCCCCACAATCTCCAGACATTAGCCCTATTGAATATGTCTGGCAAATTCTGAAACAAAAGTTCAACAACTATTCAAGACAAGCTAGGGAAGTATGGGAACCTTGGGAGAGAATTGCAGTGGAGTGGGGCACAATTGAGGCTGAGAAGGTCAAATGTTGATAGAAAGTATGCCAAGAAGGCTAGGGGCAGTGATAAAGGCCAAAGGAAGACACACTAAGTACTAAAAGTATAAAATTGGAATGATGCTCAAATAAGTGTCCCAATGACATGTCATTTTACAATGGCTGTAACTCAGTGGAATGACAACCGAATCACATGATTCAAGTGGGGTTAGGAAGTACAGAGCAAATAATACCTTCGCTCCTGCAAGTATTTGGCCTTGATTGGTTTTCTTCACTGGCAATTAACAAATCTCGTCAAAATGCACCAACATTGGGACACTTTTTTGAGCCACTGTAACACAAGACAAGAGAAAGCCTCATCATTGACTCTGTGTCATATCCACTCAAATACATATTCAGTCACCTCCATACTCCCTCCAATACTCCCTATTCCATCTCTGACTCTAATATCATCATCTTCAACCACCTCTGAATGACATACTTAAGTTTCTATTAGATCTCCAAAATCAGAGATCCCCTTTGTCACCTGACCTTTCATGATTGATTTAGATACTATTTTCTCTTTATGCCTTTCCATTCGCTAACCCTGTGAACCTTATTATGATACCTCTGAATTTTATTCTTCATTTCTCATATCTAGGCACATTGTCATATCCCGTCCTAACCTATCATCACACCTCTAAACCACCCTCCAATACCCCCTATGTCACCTCCGACTCCGACTCTCTCATCTCCAGTCTCTTCCAAAGGACTCCATCCCATCACACATTGGACATCTGATACTGGAACCCTTTTCCCTGTCAAACCAATTATGATTGATTTGGATCTCATTTCCTCTTATGTTCACTCCATTCCTCTGACCTATGTTTCACCCCTATGATCTTTCCTGTGTTACATTTCATTCTTATATCCTATGTACATTGCCCCTTGGTACCCTATGATCTCCAATCATTCTTGTACCTTTACATATAGTTCTCTCCATTCTCCGTTCCAGACTCCAATCTGATCCCTTTGTATATAAATCTGAGACCTCTGCATGTACTCCTTAGTTCGAACATTGATGTCATTTGATGTCTTTATTGAAGTCACTCAATGATGTTCTCTCTCCTCTGAACTCCGTCCGATCCCAATGAAGTTTCCTTCCTTTCCTTATCATCTCCACTATGTCCTTCCCATCTCCAAAATGAGGATCTGACAGTAGGCAAGGGCATGACACATAAGTCCTGCGCCAAGTCCTCACCCCCATAACCCCTCATCTCCACCCCATTCCACCTTCATCACCTCCACATCTCGTTCCATTCCATCTCTGTTGGACCTCTGGCCCTTCCTGCGTCCTTGCACCCTGGAGTTGACCGATACACCTTGGACCTCCATCAGACGAAGTCCCAGAGGAGTCTAGCATCCTGACACACATTGCCTCTCAGTACCCTATGATCTCCAACCATTACTATATCTTTCCATATGCTTTCTTCATCTTCTGTTCTGGACTTCAATTTGATTTCATAGTATACAAGTTCTATAATCTCCTTATGTGTTTCTTAGTTTCAATGTTGATGTCTAATCTTACTCTGTTCAATCTCAATGAAGTTCTCTCTTCCTTGCCTCCTCTTCACTATATTTCTTCTATCTCTGAAATGAGAACATGAACATTAAGCAAGGGCATGACACATAAGTTCTGTGCCAAGTTGTCATATCTCAGAATCCAACCAAGTCAACTCTGACCTCCAGAACCCAACTTCACTAATTCCTCCAGTGATATCTCACCAATTATGCAACCCTGTTCCTCTGGACCCCTCATATACTTTCTTATGTATGTATATCCTTTGTTCTATATTGTTAAGACCAGATCTCCTCCGCTCAAACTCCAGTCAGAGATCAGAGGTCAAGGGGATCGAATGGCCAGAGATCGGCCGGAGGTCTGGAGGGGTGAAGGCTTGGCGCAGGACTTGTGTGTCACGCCCTAGCACTGTCACAGCCTTCTTGGTTGGAGACGCATTGGAGGAAATCGGAGAAGATAGGAAGAGAGTGTCTAAGGTGATATTCAGGGTAAGGTATCTACATACAGAAGTCAGAGTATATATATGTCGGAGTGACTGTGGATTAGTAATGGAGGGCTATGTAGATATATAAGACGGAGGTTGGATGTCTGAGTGCCAGAGCTGTGCTACACAGCGTTGGAGGGAACAGAGGGGCAAGACTAAACTATATATGGAATAAGGAACATATGTAAGGAGATCTATGAGTGGTCTGGAGTTGTGGAGGTACATATTTGACAGAGGGTGCACCGAAGGTACGAGCAGAGTTGTGTTTCGAAGGTCAGAGTTGACGGGATATGACATATATTTAGCTTAGTCTTGCCTCTCTAATCCATCTGATGCTGTATAGCACAGCTCTGGCTTGTTTCTGACCCAGAGCACAGCTCCAGCATATATCTATCTGACCCTCCAAGTACTTTAGTCATCTGACCTCTGTTTACTAATCTGCAGTCCCCTCCATATATATAAAGCCTATATCAGTACATGGATACCATAAGCTGAATATTGACTTAAACAATCCTCTGTTCATCTTCAGATCTCCTCTGATGCATCTCTGATCAATGAAGGCCATGACAGTGCAAAGATGTGACACATAAGTCCTTTGTCAAGCCTTCACCCCTTCAGATGCAACCCTCCAGATGTTCAACCATCTCTGGTCTCCTTTTCCCTTCAATCTCCAATCTTCAACCAGAGTTCAAGCAGAGAATGACCTGGTCTTAACACAAGTCCTCATTTCCATATCTCCTATCTCTGATTTCCTATACTTTTATCACCACCACATGTTACTTTGCCCCATCTTCATCAGATTTTGCAGTACATCCTTCTTTTTTTTTATCTCAGAGTTGACCTCTACACCTCAGACCTCCACTGGATGAAGCTCAGAGAAGCATGGCAGTAACACTCTAAAGCTATGTCCTGCATGGTATCTCATCAAAAACAATTCAAAACATACAAACTACTTTCTCCTTCATGACCAGTCACCTTCAGAGACAACTCCATGGTATCTGCCATAGGCACCAGAACTGTTGTTCTCTGGCTGGAGGTGAACATGAATTATTCAAGACATCACTAAGTAATGTTCTGTTGATCCTGAAGTTTCAGATCTCACTTATTTCTGTGAACTGCCTTTCCACTACTGGACTATCAACCATGTTTCCAGCATACTCCAGTAATTGCTATGTGCAGAAGGACTGAAAAAAAATCATGACAAGATCAAATGGATGTGGTCAATACCATGTGAACATCTTCTCTATAGTAACTCTAGAGGCCATCCTCACATCTGTAGAAACAAAACTCCTGAACTAATACCTTGGACACATCTTAATGCAAGACAGACAACTTCCTGAAATCAACACTATGAAGTACACATCTTAGGGAAGATGAAAAAGCTTTCTTTTAAGTCACAGAAGAAACCATGAACTACACAACCACCGGAGATTGTGCATACACATGTTGAAGGTCCAATAAATCCTCAATTCTATGAAGGATATAGGTATTGGCTCCTCATTCTAACTACTCCATTTTTCCTGGATCTACTTTTTGAAAAAGAAGAATGATATTTTGGACATATGCAAGTATCCAATCTCAATAACCCATGTCAATTATTGACTATAATATCATTCTACTTCTATTTCATTCATTGACATGATGTTTTTATAAATGGGGTTATCAACTTGTTCTGATCAAGTGAGAAAAGTGGCCTGGCTGAAATTTAAACCCACAATCTCCTGGATATACAGTGGGTCGAAAAAGTGTCCCAATGTTTGGTCATTTTTGAAGAACCTTGTTAATTACCAGGGATGAAGAACAAATAAGACCAAACACTTGCAGTGTGAGGGATAGTATTTACTCCAGGCATTGTAGCCTCACTTGAATCATGTAATTTGGTTGTTATTCCACTGAGATATAGCCATTTTGAAATGACATGTCATTGGGACACTTATTTGAGCATCATTTCAATTTCAGATTTTTAGTACTTATTGTGTCCTCCTTTGGCCTTAATCACTGCCTCTACCCTTCTGTGCATGCTTTATATCAATATTTGACACTCCTCAACCTCAATCTTTCTCCACTCCACTGCAATTCTCTTCCAAAGCTCCCATGCCCCTCTTGATGTTCTGGAATAGCTGTTGAGCTTTCTTTTTTAGAATTTGCCATAGATGCTTAATAGGGCTAAGATCTGGAGACTGTTCTAATCAATCCAGAAGATTGATTCTATAAGAGTCAAGCCAATTCTGAGCTCTTTTGAAGGAGTGTTTGGGGTCATCCCATTGAAAGATAATGTTCTTCTCATGAATTCCATAGTTCTCCATGCTTGAAATCTCAAAAATGCACTAACATTGAAACACTTTTTTGAGCCACTGTATTTGTTTTTATAGATGAGGTAGCAAGAAATGAACATATGATAGCAAGGTGATTTGGGCAATCAAACAAGGGTATCCATTGCTCTGTTCAGAAGTAGTTTGTTCAAGAAACACATGACTTGATTGTTCCAGCAATCACACTTGACAGCATCATTGCATATGACATCATAGAAGTGCTTGTTGACACAGAGCAGTTCCTCAAGTTCCTCAAGAAGCAAGTGGTGCATCTCTAGCTGATCAGTTTTCATTTATTTCACTGATATGCAGATGAGCAGATGCCTTTCACAACCCCTTAACCTGACCCACACAATGTACTTTTAATGGACAATTGCTGTATTCATCATGGTGAAGAAATCTGCAACCTGATTTAATTGACAACTGTAAGTTCCACAACCACTGGATATAATGTTTTACTAATGTTTTATACCTTCCTCCCTATTCTCCAGGCTACAATCCTATCAAGTATCAAGCAAGCATTTTCTTCCATTAAATTGTATCTCTGCCATTGTTCTGACAAGTCACCACTAATGTCAATTGCTTGTGTTTATCAGAGTATCATGCCAGATAAGGCTGAAGGGAAACAGGCATTATATGAAATGTATGTAGTTGTATATGTAGCTATCAAATATTATTAGAATGCTCTCTGTCTTCATCCACAGAAAATCCACATAGTTTGAGTTGATCAAATGAGAGCTCTTTTGTTCTGATGCCAGACTTTGTCTGCTTTGATGACTATACTTGTTGACTTGTTCTTCTCATACAAGGTGAGAGCAACTGAGAAGGATTGCTAAGAAAAGTCATCTTCCTCTGAAGGGCCTGAAGATGGGAGTTACTTGTGATATATAACTACAAAGTCTAACTACAGTTGCTTCCGAAGTCCTCACTAACAATATCTGAGACAGAATTCTTCAGATGTATTTTCTCTGAACATTTGAAAAGTGCTGTAACCAGGTTTGACATTGAAACAAACCACATCAAAATAAGACTTTTCGATGCAAAAATGTTGGGAAGGTCCAGTCAAAGAATGTGATCCACAGGATAATCATTTACAACAAACAAATTTCACTGATTCATTTTAATATGTGGCTTGCAAATAATGGCAATTATGTGAGTTTTGAGATGAGATACTGTGTCAAAATTCCATTATCTTCAACCATCCTTAGTTCCCCCAACCCTCAGAGGTCAACCCCAAAACAGAGTAGAGTTCTTCAACATGAACCTAGAGTCAGAGGTCTGACATTTATCAGACTGTCAGGTACCATTCTATTTATGTATATGCATACATACTTCCTTGACATCCCCAATGTTGCCTTTGATATGCCCATCAACTTTATGTATACACTTTCATTTCATTCCTTGTTTCATCTCAACAGATTTATGGCTACAGTTTTCAACATATTCCAACCAGAATCTGATTGGAGATCACCAGAGGAGATGCAATCATGCCTCTGCCCATTGGTATTTAATTTCTATTTTGTCCTTGAACTTCCTCAGATGTTTTCACCACTCCTTGGCAGTGGCTTAGGTGAGCACTTTATCTCCACATGTACTACTACTTAGCTGATTTAGGTAGTGGGCATCTTTGCCCTTTACTTAGTTCTCACACTGTGCTTCACACTATGAAACCATGAATGGAAAGAACACATATTCAAGTTATCCACATGACCATGCAGCTTGTCTCACTACCAAGTATTGCAAAGAATTATTACAGCAGTTTGTAAAATCCTTGACACATATCCAAGTTGCCTGCTCATGTCTGATTGGCCCAATGAAATTGACATGGTGAATGATCTCAACTCCAGCTTAGAGATGAGCATCTCAGCCACAATCAGAGTCAGACAGTAAGATTTACTACTGGTATGTCTCAAAGTCCATCCATACACCACTCTTCAGCATAGACTATAACCCATTCACAATTACACAGGCACAGGCGGAAACTCCAGATCTGTAGAGATATTGTGTACTCATGCACTCACAGTTATCTTGCCCCAGCCCATCTTTCATCACATCCATCAGACCTTGTTCATGTCATCTTTGTATAACTTGTACGTCCCAAACATTCTTACAGGCACCCGCTTTTCGTACATCAAGTCAAGCCTGCCAACCAGTAAGCATGCTAGAATAATAACCAGGAACGTTACGAGAGAGACATCACGCACTCGTCAACGGTCCGCCCCTTGGTCTCAGGGATGAAGAAGTAAGCCCAAATGGTCCCTAACAACGCGAGGCCTCCAAAGATGAAGCCGACATGGCCTTTGAGGTTTGCTTCGTCTGGATTCACACTAGGTAATGGGTCGAATGAGTTCCGTGAACGAGGCAGCTCACCGAATGATGGATGGTACAGCGTCGTAGAGTGACTCACAGGTAGGGAATGGTTGTGGTGGCGATCATATTGCAAAGCGAATGTGCCCATACTCCGATCCCAACCGTCTTTGAACGAAGTTTGGCAGAAGAGATTTCTGCAAAAATAACGTATGCCAATGGTCCACTGTGCGTTTTCAGTGCAGTCAGAAATGCGACAAGAGACGATCAAAGCAAGCTTACACGCTGATTTGGTACACAAAGTTGTAGATCATTGTCTATGAACGTGCCAAAGTAAGTTTTACTCAGCCATGGCACGGATCCTAAGGGAGGTGACGTACGAACGCTGCGGTCGCCCACTTGGCAGCTTGGTGCGTACTGCCTATCCAGACGAATCCAATCAAGGACAAGATAAGGGTGCTGGAGGCCATGCCCCAGTTGAAGATAGAGCGCCTGCCACAACGAGTGACCAGGTAAAAGTTGAGTAGGTTTCCTATCACCTACATGGGAGACCCGTGAGGGGGTGGTCGTTCTGAACTATCCTGAGACCTACCCCGATAGCAGTCATTCCCACACCAAGGTTGAAAGCATTGTTCGTTGCAAACCCAGCGAGCTCGAAGACGTAAGTACTGAATCCCAATACAAAGATGCTGCCTAAAAATTCATGTCCGGGTTCACTACAAATAAACGTGCCAATCCTCACCTGCACATTCCTGGAGAACGAATACCATCATAGCGACGACTGTACGCCTGCGATTTTCGCCTGGGACATGGATCAAGACGCACTCCGCAGGTATGCGACCGAAAATGACTCACCCCTGAAGCAATCCATGTATGTCGTGGAAGTCGCAGCGTACGAGTTCTCGAGCTCAATCGTTTCTTGAATCTGCTGTCGCAAGAGCTTGGCATCGACCTTTGGGCCTCCAAGCCGTATGAGGACTTTCTCTGCGTCCTCGTACCGCCTGTTTTGCACGAGCCACCATGGCGACTCAGGTGCAAACGGCAAGCCGACCAGGAGTATGACAGGGAAGATCCACTGAATCGCGCTAAGGGAAAGATCTTGACAAGGCGCACGGACACAGACGGTTTTCCACTCACAAAGGAAGCCTGTACGCGTATACGTCCGTCCGCTTTCCAGCGCCCAGAATGACAACGTTAGACATGCTATCGACAAATCATCATATCTCTACGATCAATAGAAGAGAAAGATGGGCCCGATGACTTACAATTGTCCGACTATAAAAGTATTAGGTCTGACGAACCGAGGGATAGCAAGACCGGACTCACGAACGAGCCAGAGGTTTACACCTCCCGTTGTGATACCTCGCAGTGCCAAGGGCGATACCTCTACGCAATAACTACTCGCACAAGATATGAACATTCCTGGGACAACGTCCTTGAGCCACCTGAAGACTCGGTCTGGAAACAACTTGACAAACAAACCGAGTGCGAACCCGTTGATAAGCCTCCCAACGAGGAGCATCTCGTTGACGTGTCTAGGTGTGAAGAACTGGATCAAGACACCGACAATTGACACCACACACGCGACCGCGACAGCTCCACGACGGCTGTTACGCATTGGGTCAGCTAATAATGTGGTTGAACAGTAGGATACTTACCCCAGTTTGTCAGAGATCCAACCCAGTGAGAGGCCGCCAAGCATACTCCCAATGGCGCCGACGCTGTTGAATGCGCTCTGCCAGTTCGCAGGGAGAACGGCCGAACCATCTTTCGAGATGTATCCAAAGTCGGTGCGGAACTGGGGAATGCTCAACAGCCCTGCGCCCAGCTGCATCGTTGGACCATCATTCGAGCGACCTCCGAGAACCAATCTAACCACGTACCAGCCCATCGTATCCCCGCAAGAGCGCACCGATGCACATGAACAAACACCAGAGATAGGCACGCCAGCAGATGCGGATTGCCTGAAGCGGCGTCGTCTCATGTTCTGCAGCAGCCGCCCGGCAGAGGAAGGATAGGTTGCTCAGCTGCGTGCCCTCGTCGACACTCGCCTGGTCTGCTGGCTCGACTTTCTCCGTCCGGTCCTGCGCTACCGTTACAGTCGCCATCGCCAAATGTCGTGGGAGGATAGGAAACAAGGGAGACGCGGGGAATGCGTGAAGCATCCACAGAAGGTTGAAACATATATACGACTCTACATCCTGAAACCAGAGATGCGACAAGTCCCGACGGCTCGATCACCAGGGAAACGACCGCGAATGAGTCTTCTGAACTTCCAACTGAAGGAAGTGGTAGTAAGTCGGATCATCATGACCTTTGGCATCACGAATAGGCAAGGATGGTCAGGCCCGGCCTACTAATAGTACCTCCTGAGACCGGTGGTGCGCGCCGAATTGTTGAAAAATTCTATGGCCGCGTTATAGTCATCCCAGTCAGCGTGCCAAGAGAAACTGATTTGCTCTTGAAGATAGTCTGGAGTGCTTCGCAAGCATTGAAAAGGACAGGGCAGGGCAGCTTGCTGTGGGTCTGGGTGGGCCCATAGATACATGCACCTCAAAACAAAGATCGATAAATGGGGAAGATAAAATGTCACTTTGGCTTGCCGATGGCCATCTCCTCTCTCCCCCAAGCCCTACTTCGACTATACATCAGCAATGCCTGGCAGTTACACCTGCTGGATCCATACCAATAGTAGTACCAGCAGCCCAGTGAGTTCCAGTGGTGATTCGTTCATCGTTTCTACCCGGAACATGCGTTGACGCATTGACGGCAGGGCAGCCAGCCCTCAAACACGTAGCTTGTACTCTTCGTCTTGACGGTATCACTTTTACTCTGACGGATCTACCGCTGCAGCAAACCCAATGGTTCGGCCCATGGCAACAACACCTCGAACTAATTGCTCTCACTGTAGAAGGTAAGACCGCCTCCTATTCAGATTCATCATTTTGAGCCTGCATCACGAACCACATCTGGCTTTGGAACGTTATCGAATGCTAAACAGTGGAACGGGAACAGGGACGGTCAAGCTTGTAAAATTGTGAGCGCCAAGACTCACTGAAATGGGTTTCGAGATGAATGAGTCATGACGTCCGAGTCTTGATGCTAACCATTTCACCCGGACCTATAAATCTATTGCTGGAAGGCAACAGTGCAGCCCAACGCTGGATGCTGGAAATGAGATAAACGGTTGAGCAATGCGCTACACCGGCAGCGCGAGTCGTACATGAAGTGAACACACCTGCGGCGCGGCGATGACACAACGGCTGGCTATCGATATTCGTGACTAGCCTAATTGTGGCGTAGGTGAAGCTGAACTTTTAGTACAGCATTTAGATCAGAACAAAATATGGATGTAGCGAATTCAGCATCGTAAGAATGAAGGTACCAGGCTCGCCCCCATATTTTCCTAACTGGCTCGAAGGAGAACCTTAGTACAGCCGAGTAGTCGATTGGCGACCGACGCTGGCAGTTACCGAAACAGGTAAACAAGCGACGTCGGGATTCAGGAACTTTGTGGCATCTTTGTGGCAACCAATCGGCATTGACCAAAACAGAGAACAACACTCGGGGGATATAAAGTGACAAGCACCATCCGTCGTCGTTAACCAATCTTTCCTTCCTTCCTACTCTTTGTCGTGATAATGCCTAACAAGAGCAGCAAATCCGGTGACTACACCTACACTGGTAGCGGCACCAACAGTCAGGTGAGCAGTGACCGCCTTGTCCCACCCGCACAAAGCACTCGCTGACGGTTCATCAAGGGTAACCACTATTGTTCTCGCGATTATGGTAGCTCGGGAACTGGATACCACTACTCTAACTCGTGTGTACTATTCACTGGCAATCTCGCGATTAATTGGCGTTTTGACGGTTGGCGATAGCAACGGGAGCTATTACTACAGCAACCCCGATGGCTCGAAGTATTATAACAGCGGTAGCGGGTACTCTCAGTACACCACCCCCGGCGGAGAAACCCACAAATCTTCCAAGTAATCCGTCCCTGACGCAGGTGAGTTTGCGATTTGACGGTTGCAACCTGCATGCTCATCACTCTTACACCAGGTTTTGGAATGGGTGTAAGAATAGAAGCTTGATGTCTTGCGTGGTTGTGCATTATCGCATGAAGTTCTGGAATGAAAGTTATGTTTTATGATGCCACCCATTGTTCCGATGAATTCAGCGCGTACGTGGGTGCCCATGGCGCATAGTGGCGTGAATGCTGCAGGATTTTGTGTTCTCAGTGCTATACACTTGTTCCTCGTCCGAAATTCATTCAGTTTCATCCCCATTTCAACGTTTCCTTGCCACAGACCACCTGACGGCAAGGATGGGCACCCATCTGACTAGTCTCGGACGCGGTTCACTGCACGGGAACACCCAGATCCAGTCGCATGGCCAGAGGGAGCACACCTCACAGTGTGCTGGCTTCATGTTGGGAATAGAAGCCTCCTGTTTCACTCCCGCCGGGCCCCAACCCTCGGACGGCGTCTCACAAACGCAGCAAACAGGATTGACAATCCAGCTATGTACGTGCGAGGGAGCGCGAAGCCTCTATTGATAGGCTTGATCGGAATTGGTGCCTTGTACCTCGACTCGGATCTCGATGCCTTGTCACCAAGTAATTTCCAGGGCTCCGACCATTTGTTGTAGGATACTTTGCTCGCTGCAGCCGTGAATTCTTGCGTTTAACTAACCCTTGAGGTGAAGCATACGGAGCCCATCGTTCATCGCATCGAGCAGAAACTTACAAGTCACTGGAGGCTCACTTGAAAGGTAGTTGCCGTCATCATGATCGTTCGCCCCTATTTGACGAATGACATCATGGTTTCTTAGTAGGCACTCGACGTTCTGTCATTCCTCTTCAATTCTACCATGTCGTGGTCTTCCAGTCAGATACTCGAACTTATCGTCGCTTTCTGCACTGCAGATAACTTTCTCTATATCCTTCACAGAACCCGGGCATCCACCGTCTTCGCCGAGTCCAGCAGTGGCCCAGTCAGACCAGAATCCATGCAAACAGCTCTTCCCATTCTGATCATCCTGGCCCAGTTATCCCTCTTCTTCTTCCCCATGACCTACGTTTCCTCCGTCTTCTATCATAAATTACAGCGCCCAGCGTGGATCGACATGCTTGCATTGCCAGACGTCTTCTTTGGGACAAGTATCCAAGGGATGTGGCAGAGCGCTGTGAGGGTGCTCGCGTGTTTCGCGAGCATCTCCCTGCAGCGTCCCTTGGACCGCGCGTTCGAACATCTCGGCGATCAGTTCCATACCATCGGGGTACGTATGCATGAGCTGTCTATCCCTACACTAGCAACGTGTTGAATGACCACTGACTTGGCCAACAGCGTCGCCAGAAACAAAGGATCGTCCAAACGGGCCCCTACGCCTGGGTTCGTCACCCCATCTATTCGTACGTCCAACCGTCCTGTCTTGCCTGTGCCACGATGAACGATGTAGAGCAGCATACTGTTGCTACAAGAAGCCCTATACTCTCTCGTTTTCTGGTCGTACGCACCTCTGATCGCGTTCGTCGCCACCGTGGCAGTGTTTGCAGTCAAGATTCCCATCGAGGTATTCCATCTTCAATCTGCTACTATGCACTCATCGCTCATTCATACGTCAGGAGGAAGCTATTCAGCAGGATGAAGCGATGAAGAACGAGTATCACGCATACATGCAAAAAGTGCCTTTCAAGCTCGTTCCGTACGTTTGGTAAATCGGTCTACTGTACAAACGTGGCGCAAGTTGCGAACGTGATGTAATTTGAGAACTTCCATCGTTGAGGATTGTGTGAGATCGACCTCGTGTCTGGAAGGACGATCACAGTGTCACCGCCAGAGTCTTATATGTCACCTGCCGCATGTGGACGATCAATCGATCACCGATCAGCTCCTGCATCATTACGGCACCTGAGGCCTGAATTGCCAAACATGCCAGGTGAGGCAGAAAGTCCTAGCGGCGGCCCTCAGTCAACTTGACGGTCGGGTGACATTGCAAGGATTACTGGCGAAAGTCCACCGGCAGACGCAGAGAGGGTCGCCTCTCAGACCAATTCAGTCTGGTACGAAAGCACAGTCAGCGTTGAGGCAGGCGTGGCCCGGGTGACCGAGGTACGTGATTACGCCTATAAGTCCAACTTGTCAGAAAGAACTTCAACGGCAAGATAAACCCGAAACCAACCCCATGATTTGGCATAAAACTTGGGATCGTATTAAGTGGATCTGAGCGACCAGCAATG
>JBBPTO010001875.1:0-13178 GCA_038094155.1 Pulveroboletus cf. aberrans
GAATCTCATCGAATGCCCTCATGACATAACATCACCGACAGTCTCCCCTGAGGGCCACTTCGTCGTGATTGGCGGGAAAATCATCTTGGGCTCCCAGTAAGCGTCAAATGATTCTCATTCGTCGTTTCTTTTCTATAACCAGTCCCCCAGGAGCCGGTATTTCACACCAACAGCGACATGTGGAGATGGGACTAACTGAAGGATGCAGACGCCTTGCTGATGGAAGCACTCCACACGTCTCCCGATCCAAACTTTCATTTACTTGCATGTCGAACTCTCATTAAAACATGCCTGGGACATTGGCACGCCGGCGATACCATCAATGATACAGAACAGGTATGTAGTGTGCCACTTACTGCCCTAACGATACTAATGTACGCAAAGTCTACCAACATCTAGCCATCCCTCTTCTAGAAACGTTCAAGTGTGGAATAGAACAAACGCGATACGACACGGTCCCGCCTCCCGATTGACTATCTCACAAGTTCTGAATAAAGACTCATCAGCCCCGTCAGTTGTTTGGTTGGAATTTCAGTCATCTCTATCTCATCATTTGACAGCGACTTTGTGAAGCTCTCTACGCCAATCGCATGAAGGAAGCTGGGGAGTGTCCATTAGACGTGGTTAACATCATTAATGAAGGCGCTGATGTGACCAGATCGATCACTGAATGGATTTCTGGTGAGGTTTTGATGTTCCTGCGTGACCACCACAGCGTATATAACACTTTCTGCCAGATTTCACACGACGGTGCCTCTGTCCCACGTGTTGTGACATCGGATGCACTCCAACTTCCACCTGTAGATCCACCGACAACCACACAATTTCTGCAAGAGCGAATCAATGGCATCAGCTTCCTGGAATGGCGCTCTGATTGCTGCAACCAGTGTAAGTGCGTCCTTTCGCTTCGACGTGTTCTGTGGACCTGATCCTGTCGACTCATAGTTCACGGTTCTGATATTCATGATATACCGGGCCGTGTGTGAGCATCCGAAGACGATATGTCACACCATCAATGCCACCGAGTGTATGCGCCAACTGATGGGTGAGCTCCCGGAGGAGAATATGTATGATGAAGAGAAATAGTGGTTTGGCAGTGAGCATTTGTCAGTTCTATGTGAGAGTTTTCTCAATGTATGCTAGACTTCAAACGACATTGTTTGGAGAAACTGACAGACGCTGGAATTGATGCGATGGGTGTGCAGCGATATGATGACGCCGTCTCCCGATACTCGACCGCGTTGTTGCTGAATCCTGCTATCCCACAAGATCTCCAGGTCAAACGTGTTGGACATCATAGGCAGCATCGCCACCAGCGCATCTTGATCCCGCACCCATCGGCGTAGTCTTGACAGCACTTACATCAGCGTCTCGTAGCTTCCTTGCGCAGATTTTTCCCTTCTTCCCTTCTTCCCTCAACTCGTTGCGTTGGACAACGGCTGAGGTACGTTGTATACCCTGTCTGTACGATAAAAACCCACTCACGTACCTGTAGACGTAGTTCCCTTGCAGGTTAGTTCAGATAAATGTTAGCTCGTTGCATTGGACAACGGCTGAGACGTACTACCTCTGTCACAGCCTTCGAAACGGAGTGCGACTCATGCAGCACAGAAATTTTGGCAAGATTAGCATCAAATGATGCGAATGAAGTACCCCCTTTTGTCTCGTCCCGGATCATGCTAGTTGACGGGTGCGCTAGGTTATTAAAATTGAATCATCTTCTCCATGGGGATACGAGCGGGAATGCGTGGCGTTGCGGGACGTCATCAGGAGATGTCCGAGGTATTTCGAACAATGCTTTCAAACATGTCACGGTCATCCAATCCAGTGATTCATGGTAAGGAAATCTACTTCACGCGAGGGTTTATCCACCGACAGGACTTGCAATACGCTGTGACCTTTATGTCGAAACAAGGAAAACGCCCCACCAGGCCATCGAGGATTCCATTCGTGAATGGCCACAAGTTCTTCTGGACACAATTTCAGATCGTTTCTGCGACAAAATTGAGCAGGCTGCTGCATTCGAATCATCACTGATCTTATCGTTTCCTTGACTACAGAGGTTGACTATACGCGGGTCCGACAAGCAGTCACCGAGTGGTACCGTTACGCCACGTTCTCACACAGGTGGGGAAGCGAACGAACCTCAAAGTCATTCATGTCGTAGTGTATAACTTGGAGAAGTCTCCGACACACGACAAGCTACAGATGTCCTGAAAGATCGTGCGAGAGGCAGGATTCAATTGGGCGTGGAGCGATACATGCTGTATAAGAAAGCAAACTCCAAGAGGCCTGAGTCGCCGTGTTCAAGCGATACGAGAGCTCATCCCTGATGATTGTCTTTTCCCGCGGGGTCTGTCCTTCATCGAGACGCCGTGCACTCGTAGACAGCGACCGGAACACTCACGCATGGACGTTCCAGGGATATTATGCCTCTCAAGTGATCCGATTCTACACGGGAGATTGGAAGCCGTACCTTGACTTTTTAACCACAAGGAGTCACCCGAGACTCCTGCCGAGATGGAAGAGGCGACGGATATCTCCACACGGGCGCTGATGTTACTCCAACCAGGTTTGAATGATATCCGTGACAAGCTCTGTCTTGCTTCACGACAAGAGACGACGTTCGTCGAGGATTCAGTTTATTCACTCCTCGAAATATTTTCCGTCTCGTCTATGGAGAGGGAGACAAAGCGCTTGACGGACTCTTGTCGCAACTATTGGCAAATTCAGGAGACACGAGCATCTTCGCGTGGCCCGGCAAGTTTGGCAGCTTCAATAGCTGCCTTCCAGCCACCATCACCGTGTTCAGCCAACTTCTGACGACTCATATTCCGCCGCCGGTCAGAGGCCCCGAGGTGGACGCGGTCACTACCAAGTTACGTACCTCTGCGCTCGATTCTATCCTCGTCACCCAGCTGTACAACAGACTTTACGATCTTCCTATCCCATCGTTTTTCGACCGCCGAATGAAACTTCCCTGTCTCGCTTTCATACTCGGTCCGTTATCAAGCACTCAAAATATATATTCCGTGCGAAGGGGGCTGGACTCGGGGTCGTTACGATTGACGCGACAGAAGACCTGCCTCAAATCGCCTCGCTGGTCCCTGGATCGATTATTTGCTCAACAGACAACCTGTCGGAGGCACTATCATGTTGGGGCTGATTGAGGAACCAACCAATGGCTCATCATCTTCCACCGGTGCTGAGCTGCCACCTGGTCATTTCCACAACGGGCCCCTTGCCGAGTTCGACGTGGAGCACAGGCTGTACAGCTTGTTCGTTGACATTTTCTAATGCTCTGCTAGAAGAATAGAAGATCTTGCTAGATGACCGGTGCGTGCCGACGATCTGTAGCTGCACATACGCTTGTCACTGATGGTAGGACAAGGGTACACTGCACGTGCTGAAATCGACGCTGACAAGCGGGACATTATGCAAGGTCCGAGTTTATCCAAATGTGACACGATACAAGGTATTACAAATGTCATTACCATAAGTTCGTACGTTTCGTTATGCTGCAATGGAGACAGTAATTACTCTTCTCATTGATTGGAAGACAACTACTCTACAGTCTCAGTCTGTCACAAAGGATAATCAATTAGTCGTCGAGAAGATGGAGATAAAGCATACGTTGAGAATGATACTACTCAATGTCACCGTCGTGCACAACTTTGCAAGCCTCAAGGTAGGTTCTGAACAAAGGTTGGATACCTTGACGCTAAATGCGCTGCTCTCAGGAATGGACGCAGATCATGCTAGAAAATCAAAGTTGTTTCGAAAGTACTTTCGATTGGTGTATTACTCGTAAACGCGCTGTCTGCTGACCAGGCAACTTTGAGTTCCTAGATCCTTCAATCGTCCGGAGTCCTACTGGCACCGGGACTATTAGCTCTGCCAAATGGACTGAGAGTTCATCAAGAGGACCAACAATCACGGTTCTTCCACGGAAGCCCGCGGAGCCCTGGGCCTGCACCTGTTTCACTTTTTTTTACACGCGACTCGGACCGAGGAATTCCGATCTCTTCCAGTCTTCAATAGCACCGTGACACCGATGATAGTAGTCTGATGACACCCGTCCAACATACTTCGTTACAGGTGATGTGTGAGTCTACACCACTGTTCCCGCATCACCACTCGAACCTTTTGCGTCTGAGGTGTGCATCGGCAGCAATAACGTGAACTTGCACTGTGTTTTATACAGGGCAGGTGATGCTGCTTGCTGGTGCGATTTCATCCTCTTCTTGACTCGGATCCACTACAACGCACACAACATGTACCTCCGCTGTCTTCTCCCCATCGCTGCCACTGTTGCAGTTTTTGCCGCCTACCCAGGGGGAGATCCTTCGAACTATTGCAAGGAATGGGGAACTCCCATGTGTTGTACCCTTCGTATGCGATGGTACTGGGCCTCGGTACCATCACAACATATACCCGTAGTGAGATTCACCGGTTCTTTATAATTTGTATTCAGCTAACGACAGTGCATGCAGCTTGTCAGGCCCAGGGACTGCGCTGTTCCAGGGCTGAGCGTGGTGTGTCGAAGCCGTTACCGCCCTTACCTCCAATGTTGCCTTGAAGTGAGTGATAACCACGCACGTGAAATAGAGCGACATTGATACCCCCTCATGAGCAGGTCGGCGATGCGAAATTCTGCCTACCTTTTCACGTCGAGAAGGAAAGCCCTGATCCTTGGTTTCCCAACCCGGACTTGGAAACCTTTCCATGATGCACAGAATTAGCATACATAGTCTGAGACGGAAAGGTGGCCTCGGAAGAGGAGAGCATGTCATTCTCGTATTTGATCTCACAGCTTGATACCAAGAAAAACGTTACCCTACAATTATGGAAAGTTGATAATTATGTACACTACAGTACAGGCATCAGGAATTCAATTCGGACACGACACATTTGTTTATTTTAATAGGTATCATTCCTTTGATTTACTTTGATTTATCGCTGTGCTAGATACTGCTGTATATCGGCAAACATCACCTCGTGCTTGGGGGGGAGTGTCGGTATTTTGGTATTTTGGTTGCTTACATAAGTGTGCATACAGGCTTTCCAACAGCTTACACCTCGGGGATGATGGGACATCACTATAAACAAATTCTGCCTTGGAAAAAGGAAAAAAAAAAAATTAGTGAATAGTTTACAACATATCAGAAACATTTGTTTAGATCTGTTGGCAGAACTTGTCTCTCTTTGGAACGTCAAAACTCGCAAAAAAGTGCACAAATTCGAGTACGAGCATCGGGTGTTCTCAGCGAAATACTCGCCGAAAGGAGACCGCATCGCGACAACCACATGGCAAGTAGTTCGAGTCTGGAACGCCCAGGATGACCGGTTGCTTGTAGATGTCCCGATCAGAGTTAGTGTTGTGCACGGCCCGGCCCAGAAGCCGCGGCTTGGGCTCGGCTTAGGTCGGCTCTGGCTTATGAAAATCGAAAGCCGGGCCGCCCTCCAGTGACATGGCCTACCACATGTCGACAAAGACACCACGATGATGACGTGACGGTTTGTCATTGTCGCCGTCATCGCGGCCTCGCGTCTCAGATCTCAATCACGCCACTAGTAGGCCATCATTGTATTCGTCGCTAAAGAACACAACGATGCCATATCACGTGTGGACGAAATCATCGCCACGGCAGGGTTCGAACAATACTATCCAATTCAGGTATGATGTGATGTGGCGAATCGTACAATTGACCTGTCCTGCAGGTATACATGCATGTTCGCCTCGACGATACTTGCGTTTATAGTAGGAACTTAGAGCTCGCGATAGAGATGTTCAAACATGCAACTGCAGAAATGCGATACAGTGTGGTCGCCTCCCGTTAGTAAGCTTTCAAATAACTATCTCGTGAGTTCCGAGCAAAACCTCACTCGTTGGATATCGCTGGGGTGATCGGATTAGAGAAGGACATTGCCATATATAGATACGTGGGGTAATGTACATGGACAATATGTGATGCTACAAGACGACGGAGGGAGGAAGCGCGCAGCGCTTTCCGGCTCCCAACGGGGGCGATCTATGGTGTGGGCGTGAGCTGCGAGGGCAGGTGGGATGCCTCGCGGGAACGCTCCCGCTCGTGGACGATCCGCGCGTCAGGAACCCTGATCTAGGGGCGTGGGAGGTCACGAGGCGCCGAAGACCTGGGGGCCTGAGGTTCAGGGTGTGGCGGGCGGGTGCGACAGAAGCTCAAGTCGCGAAGGTGCAACCGGGACGAGCTGGGTAGCGGCACGAGGAAAGGAACGTGCCGATTTCCCCACGCTCGTCAAGACTAAGCGCTCCGGCTACTCTCGTGCCTCGTCGCGCCGGAGAGCACCACCAGGTGTTTGGCTGGGGATTCGATCAACTCGCATCCGACAGCGTCTTTGCGATACTCTCTATCCAGATGGACGCATGAAGGAAGCTGAGGAGTATCTACTAGAAACTGGCATGACGGAAACCATCACAGAGTTTCTGGTGAGTTTGCTCTGCGGATGCGCCTGCAGTCGAGTCAATGTTTCTGTTACCCAACGCTCGAGTAATGAATCGCAAAATCAACCTTTCTAAGCATCCACACAGTCCAGACCGTCCGAATGTATTTTTCGCTGCCCCCCTGTTAATCCGCTTACCCTCAGGCCTCGGACCTCAGGCTCGACACAACGGCGACATAACAAGCCCCACTTTCAACTATCTCACACGAATCAGGTGGTGCCCTCTCGCGCAATTTGTAGCCATGTAAGCACCCCAAGTTTCAATGGAAACGCCTGAAGAAGAAGCTACGGGATGGGCCACAGCATGGATGGAAACGATCAGACCAAAGGATTCGTCTCGTTGGCAACAAGTCGTCTCGTTCTCGAAACCAACCACTCACTTTTCTATCCTCTCCGCGAATGTTGATCCAACCAGGGACAAGACGCAGGCAGCCTGTGTTGCTGCAAAGGTGCTTCCAGGGTGAATTGCCTATTCTGTACACTCGACCGGCATCAATCAGGTGTTGGTGCGAATGCTATGAGGGGGCGCCGCCAGCATGTTCACTAAATTCCCGCCCGAGGCACAACTTTGTGGTTTACATGGTCCTGAGGCAGAAGGAAAGAATGCCAAAGGGAAGAATGTCACCTTCAGAGACAGGGAGGAGAGGGACAGAGACAACAAGCTCGTTTTGCTCCGGAGACCTACAACAAGAGATCGAGACCCGAGCCAGATGAACTATTCAATCTAGCACGAATGAGCGCGGTCAAAGTTGGCGTGTAGAGCAAAATGGATAGGTCTGTCGGATTTTTCGACACGGCCTGGTGTCAAGCCAGGGTGGGAGTGAGAACTCTGCGATCTGAATCGGAGACCACCAGATGCATGATTGAGGTGGCAGGAACGTCTGGAGAGTTGTGAAGATGAGCGAAACAACCTCGACCCATAATTCGCATAGAATCATGTCGAGGTTGTTCTTCGCGTCCTGCAACTTTGATCAGGCTCGTGAGTCAAGGAACGGAGTTCGCGGACGCCTGCTTTGATGATTCAGAGAGAGACACGAATGGAGTCGCGACCGGAGAGCACAATCATTGCTTCATAGTTGGAATGCCCCGTCTTCGTGATGATGACAGGTCCGAGTAAGGGCAAAAGAAACCGCCGGGAGTGGCCCGGCAACTTGCGGATTTCAATAACGCACGTGTTCCTCTAAACTCAATCTCGATGAGACAAAATCCAAATTAGTGCAACGCTACCAACCATCGAAGGGACCTGTCAAATCATAGATCTAGGTACACAACAGAAAATGTCCGTAGCCACTACAATTCTTCATTGTACATATACCGTTCCCGTGTTCTTCCGCTATCTTGAGCGTGCGTACGCTAGAATACACCGGGAATCATTCGATACTTCACCCTCCGTGAATAGCGGACCCACTCCTCTCGAAAGTGCTCCCGCAAAAGTGCGTCTTCACTCTGACACCGTGTACATCCGAGAACCCAAAGCAACACGTTCTGGAGTACCCAGACCCCGATGACCAGTCTCCCAAACGTGGTCTCGAGCCATCCACAGCGGCGCGTGAACGATCCCGGACTGGCGATCATGAGGGACATTCCGAACGCATTGAGAGCTGCGAACACATATCCGGGGTGACGGACGATTGCGTAAGGTCCGGCAGTGATGAGTGCATGATCTTTCAGGACGGCCAGTTGATGAGTGAAGTGGCGCCCCAGAGTGTGGAAGCACCAAAGACGCCCGAGACCACCGACGGCGGCGAGGACAGAGCCGGCAAGGAAGTAACGGTTGACGGTTGAGGTGGGGACTTGACCAGAGAGGACCAAGTGAGAGATGACCTCGGTGGAGAGCATGGAAGGGTAATTGATGGCAAGAAGGACCGCCAACTCAGCGATACAAGGAATGGATGCAGATAGCTGCGATATTAGGGCGATTGGTTCTTGTTACATGGCACACGGATGGTTGGTAGATCATACCCTGTGTAAGATCGGGAAAAGTGTTGGGAATATATGTTCATACCATGGACCATGTATATATTCAGATTTGTCAGGAGGGTCATTAGGCGACATGAAGGCTACGTTGAAGAGCGAAACAGATGGAAGGAGGATAGAAACCTTAAGGAGCGACATGCTTGCTGCGGAGGGAGCAAATGCCTAGTCATTTTATACATGCCCGCTTCGTACACATGACTTCAGCAGTATTTGATGTCACAGATTGGAGGATTGAGGGTGACAGAATGTTCCATCAGGGAGACAATTCAAATTGTGCCAAATGATGGGAAGCCGACTGAGTCAAAATTTGCCTCATGCTGACTTTCTACGTTGTTCTGGTCACCGCCCAGGAATGGCATGGTGCCACCATCCAAACGAACGTTTGAAATAAATGTATAAGGTCTTGTCTTTATTGCCAAAAGGACGACAGATGAAAACGCCACCTGGGGAGATGAATTACCCATCAAGAATTCAATGCCACGTTATTGTGGGTGTAAATCTCGTTCCAGTCTAAGCGACATCGTACTTTCGTGGATCCTCATCACCATCAGGCCTTGAGTATGTCGCCTAGGAGTGGGTTATCCCAAGATAACGACTTGGTTGCGAGGAGGGGACAGAAGAACAAAAGATGATTGAAAAACAATACAAAACAACACGATGCAAATTGCGAGAATCTCACGCCGCAGATCACGGATGATTGATGGTCTATGATAAGAATTGTATAAGCCACGTAACATTTTTAACATCCTCGCGCTCTCCATTGGCTCGCCTGGTGCTAAAAGAGCGGAATTGCCTGTTTTTGTGTGTTCAGGACATACCTGCGCATTTTTCGCTTGACAGATGCAAGTTTCAGCCAACAACCCATTAGTACAGATTTGATACTTGGTACCAGTCCTGACTGGTGCCTCCAAGACAATGTGCTTGCCGTCTCGATTTGCTTTCGAAGGTGTCATCAAGCGGTAGCGTCACCGCATGATTTGCTGCGGGCCAGTGGACACTATCTCGTGATCATGATGCATAATATGGTTAACCATAATACCTCATAATGTATGAGAAAATGCCGAGATGCAACGAGCAGCTGCCACTAATGATAACGTACTATAATAGGTTGGGGATATCACGATAGGCCAAATAGTGATAGCCGGCGGGATGGGAAACCTAACAATTAGTTGTACTGGGTAAATATGTACGTGTTATCATAGACGTGCTACAGCCTGAGGTCAACGGTGGCCCACATGATCATCACGATGACGCATCTAATAATGGTGCAGCCGCAGTGGCCAGCGGACAGAGTCAAGGGTTCACGTGTTCACGCTCGTTTGTGATAGGTCCTGCGAGTTGCATAATGCTCTTCGTCACGGTGATCGTCGCCACTGAGCTGGAGTAAAACCCTGGTGTCAAAGCCGTCATTTGTACGGCCCCGACTTCGTCACTGTCTCAAAGGAGAGCGAGAACCCCTGGTCCATCGTCAAGCCTAAAATCTACTCCATCGGCATGGAACTCTGAGCACTTCTGCGCCAGCCTGTCCCTCTCTCGGTCCCAGGAGGATCGCGACGCCACAGGCCCACCCTGGCAAGACACCCACATCCTCAACACCAACACCTAGACAATGGCTATGATCATTGACCTCGATACTACATCCTCCTGCGCGCGCCATCATAGAGGATGGCAGCGACATCGAATGCATGGAGTTCCAAGACGATGGCTTCGTAAGGAGTCAAGGAGGTTGCGACTCGGCTTGAAACCCTGTCAAGTCTGGCACCGAACACATTGATCCACTACATTCTGGAAGTCAACTTCATAGTATAGACATCTATAACAACTCACCGAGAAATAAAAATGGGTCCTCCATGGGGACATTCGTGAACGTATGGGCTCTGAATGCTGTGGAGACGACTTCCCACGAGGTCCGTAATACGTATCCAACCACCTGACGAAAGAAGTAAGAGTAAGAATCGAAGCGCCATCGTTGACATGGACGTGTTTGCCACATGTCGAGGCTCGGACCCACCATGCCTGCGTGTGACGCGCATGTGGCCCATCTTTTCGAGATGGTGGAAAATATGACCAATGTCCGAGTGACTAGTTCGCTGATTCGTTAGATGACATGATGTAGATATGGATGGGATGCATTCTCGTTTGGCTACCTTGTTCACTAGACGCATTGGTCCGAATCACCCCTGCGCAGGACGTGTAGCGTCAGAGGCTGTTACAATCAACGAGGGCGTGAAAACGGAATTGTGCGTCGTTTCCATTCGTGGCAGGACGAGATCCCCTACGTCACGAAAGAGAAATGTTGAGCGAGGGCAAGCTGACGAGCTTGGGAAGATGTGGAGCGGTGGAAGTTAAATGCCTTGGGTTGAAACTTCGAGCAAGCGAGATCACACGCTATGCACGACGTTGGTCAAGCACGGATGCGCGGTTCCGAAAGATGGCGGAGATTCATTTAGTGGGAAAGGAATGTGAGGTGAGTAGAGGGAATGGATTAGGGAGAACATACTTTGAGTGGAGTAGACTGAGACAACGAAGTATGCGTGGTAGGCTGAGCGCCGTAGTGTCCAGTCAATGAATCTGATTTGCGAAATACTGGGTCGAGATTGAAGTCGAGTGGTTGTCGCTCATCAAGATTGGATATGCTGGGATCCAGGACGAAGTGTGGTGTCATCCAGATGGGTCAGGGCAAAGGCCTAGCTCGAGGCGGCAGAACGTGAGTGCATCAGTCTATATCGGGGATGGGGGGCGTGCTCATGGATGCAGAGAAGTGGAATACTTATGTCGGGAAACAAACGTGCGGTGCGGCGGCCGATTGGCTCCAGCGTCACGTGCCGGGTCGCGCAGCCACCGGGATTCCCCGGATTCCTTCCCCTTCCTGCGCGAGAGCGTTGCTGGCGCGTTGGCGCGAGGCAGCGCCGCGTCCCGCTGAGCTGCGTGGACTGAAACCGAGAGGAGGAAAACAAAACATTTCAGAGACGAAACATGACGGAGAGCCAAAGACGACGCGTCCGCGACGACAGAGAGCCGGTAAAGTAATGCAAAGTACGAGTGGAGGGATGACGACGACGACGACTCAGCAAAAGCACGGCGAACGACAACGACACAACGACAAATTGAGGAAGGAGGAACGAGGGGGAAACGACATCCGACATACTACATACGACAGCAGGGACCCGATGGGTATTAGTAGCTAGTGCGTGGGGTGATTAAAGGGCGGCTGCGTGGGGTGATTAAAAGGGTGGCGGCGGCAGGCGAAAGCGCGAGCCTGAACGTGGTGGGTGCGAGTTAGTATAACATGAATGGTAGCGTGGGCGGGGGCAGGCTGGCGGTGGGGTCGGGCGTGCGGGTGTGTCACTGGCAGTCTGACTCGCAGTCCGACGCCGCGAGCTCCAAGTCTGGTGAGCTGGACTTCCCGTTTCGGCGTGGTCGTGATGCGCTCTCTCCGCGTTCCCGCCAGGCTGCATAGATTGCATGAAGGAGGGCCGTGTGCCCGCGTTGAGCCGCTGGGTAGGCTGCGAGGAACCTCGCCTCGTCGGACTCATACCTGGGTGAGCGTGGGGGAGCGAAATCAGCACATGGCTCGGCCCGAGCCAGTTGTTCACCATTACGCGAAGCGGTCCACTCACGTGTGCAGGAACTCGAGCGCGATGACCGAGCGCTCGTGGTACTTGACGGCGAAGACACAGTTGTTCCCCTGGGTCCATCTGCGCAGCCACTGGCTCAGCGGTGTGTCCAGGCCGAGATCTGGGTCACCGTCGACCCAGTGCTTCACGATCTCCCTCCAGGACTCGCTTCTGGGATGACGTGTCCCATCAGAGAGGCGGACAGGGACATCCGGAATGACGAGACCGGCCTTGGGAAGTGAGTGGGAGGCATGTCGGCGCATGGGGCCCGTCTTGGAAGGGTAGCCATCACGTGGTGATGACACGGACGCATCCAAGCCTGCCGGTCGGTGTGATGGCGTGCGATGTGAGGGCGAGCAAAGCGGGACGGCATTCGGGTTGACCTTGAGGAGCGGCGGGATCCTTATGGTGAGCCGTGGGGTGTTGGTGCCCATGCTGCGACCTGGAGTGCTCTGGACTCCCGAGTGCTGGCATGACTGGAAGGCGTCAGTGAATTCTCGCAGGGCACTGGCGACGTTGTCCATGTCGGCCCGCAGTGCGTGAACGTCCGTCGTGACAGAGGCGTGGATGGAGCGCATCTCCTCCGTAGACACCCCATCCATCAGGGCTGCCTCCCCCATCAGGGATCCGTTCGCTGCAGGGTTCAATCTAGGATTTGGTGCCAGAGCGTCACTGTGGTCGGTCTCGTATGTTGTCAGCTCGTCGAGGAGGTACCGGATCAGCGTGTCGCGCTGCCAATGAAGGTCAGTCATTTTTGCCCCAAGTCAAGTTGTATGCGGTCATTGTGAGTGCAAAGGGACACGCACATTTTCCTGTTCAGCCCAGCCACCCCACCAACGGACTTTGGACAAAGCCCAGCGCTCACCAACGGGGGCCAACATGAAGCGATACTGTGCACCACCACGCCGAAAGCAGTGAGTTGAGAATGAGCCGGGAATCCCCGCACCTGTTGTCGCCTCGCTGATCCACTTCTGGACTGAGTCGTGGGAGAGCTGCTCCCGAGGGTGCATGATGCCGTTTGCGCCCATCGCTGGAAACATGCAATCATCGGGCTCCAGCGCACGTCCATAATGAAAGATCTCCAGCCATTTCATCCAGATC
>JBBPTO010001876.1:0-13176 GCA_038094155.1 Pulveroboletus cf. aberrans
CCGAAGAGCAGCTCAGGCTCTCGTTTGAAATGTTGCTCAAGCGGGATGACCCATCCTTGGATTACGATCTCTGGATCCGTGACTGCCCGGCCGTGCCAAAATGTTTGCAGACTTGGAGTGGGATCAATATCAAGTCAGCCGAGCAATGGAAGGAATCATTGGTTCCCCTCTTCCGAAGGAATCGGGCTACAGTCGACTTCTACCTCTCAAATGTGGTGTTCCCAAAGGAAGCCAAAGAATTCCCTTCAAAGCTTTCTTGTTCAGGTTGGGATTTGGCAGAAAAGAAAGATCGCCTCCTGACAGGTGAGTCCCGGTGAGGACATTCAAATCAGACCGGTGGATCTCACTATTCATCAGGATTTTCGGGAACGAATGATGGTCGATATCTATTGCCGTCCCATATCACTCAGCGTGACCCTGATCATCAGCGAGGAACGAATGCGAAGATTCTGGCCTATCTTCTGCAACCGGAGAATAAGTTCTATATGTGCATGACCCACGAGAATGGCGGGCGACGATCTACCCGTGACTTCCTCAAGATTTTGGTCGCTCAGACGCCTGCGATCCGTGTCTTATTGGATGTTGGAGCACAAATGCTTGATCTTCAAAACTCTGAACTGGCTGCAGCTTGGCTAGACATCAATGCGGACGCTTCTGCTGCTGTCTATTTCAATGATGATGATGAATTGACAGTGCGCACACGAGACGGGGCTATAGAGCTTTTTAGGTCTTCGCCCTTCGCCCGACAGTTAGACCAATGCGTTGTATACCTCGACGACGCCCATACACGCGGTACCGACATCAAGTTCCCTAGTGGATTCCGTGCTGCCGTGACATTGGGGCCCAAAGTCACCAAAGATCGTTTGGCTCAAGGTACGTGCAGATTGTGGCGCTTTTTCACTCTGCGGAGCTAATGGACCACGGGTCAGGTTGTATGCGAATGCGGAAACTAGGTCATGGTCATTCTGTCATGTTTTTCGCGCCGCAAGAGATCGATCGGCGCATTCGTTCCTTGGCTAGGAAAGGTCATGAGGACGTTATCAACACCATGGATATCCTACACTGGGTTATACGTGAGACATGCGATGAGATCCAGCAGCGGGCGCCCCATTGGGCACAACAAGGGATGGACCACGCAGTTCGCTATGCTGTTTGGACGGGCTTCTGCCAAGGCCAACTGACATCGGACGAACTATCAGACAAGTGGGTTCAACCAGAGGCTAAGCGGCTAGAAGATCTATATGCGCCACGCAGCACTTCATGCCCTCCTCATTTGAGCCCAGACATTCGCCAGCGTTGCACTGAGCTCGGGGTATTATCCCTGGGTGATGTGAGCATGGATGAGGAACAGGAGCGAGAGGTCGTTCATGAAGCCGAACGCGAAAGACAAATCGAACGTGCCCCAAGAGTGCCTCCGGCGGACCATTCCATCCACCAAGACATCATCCATTTCGTACAAACGGGCGTTATTCGTGAGGGATCCGAAGCCTTCCGTCCGGCTTTCGAGACACTCGAGGCAACTTCGGCGGCCACCGACGAGGCACACATTTGGAGCCCAGAGGTTCTGACAACACAAGACTTTCAGAAGACCATCAAGTCATCGACGGGAAAGCTAGATGAATACCTGCGCCCTGTCCAGTGGATCATTTCCCGAAAGAGAACCCGCAAGGAAGCACTCGTCATTTTGAGTCCCGCTGAAGTCAACCACCTGATGCCATACATCAGGTCGAGTAACAATGTTCATCTCCATCTGTACACGTCCCGCAACACCAAGTCTATGAAACCCTGCGACGACCTTGCCTTGTATAGCATTCCCTCGCTGCCTTCGGGGTGGTCTCCATCCCCGCGCATGGATCAGCTGAACGCGTTTGCGGGGCAATTATACCTGAAGGACTACCAGACATACATCCGATTGTGCCGCTTCCTTTGCGTGTATGCAAGGGACTTGGAATGTGAAGTGGACATTGAGGTTGAGGGTGACGGATTCATCCCGCCAAGAAACCGACCAAGGCGGATACAGAGTGTATATACGTTCCAGAAGACACCCCTTGATTCACTGAGGACCTTGATAGCTCTTCGAAGGAAAGGCTTGCCCTTTGCATCAACGCACATGGGGTATCTGCTCGACGGACGGCTGCTTACCGAAGGTGATTTCGAGGATGATGTGCGTTTCATTTCAGCTCTAGTTGTGACGGGGTGATTCGGCTTTGCTAACGTCATTCCCCAGAACTCCAACGAGTATTGAAGTCGTCAGAAGCACTGGCGGTGATGGTCGGATTGCGTTGGCCAGATAGATGATGTTCTTGATTCTATAACCTAAGATACATACTTGCTCTTCAAGTTGTATGTCACGAAGTGTTTGTTAGTCTAGGAGGACGGAACAGCCCATACAAGTTCTCTAATATTTTCCCTGACCTGTGTGTCATTGAAACTGTGGAGTTGAACGTTCTGGCTCTGGAGGGGTTGTGACATACCAACTTTAGGCATCTTCGACCCCCCGCGCGACCTGTACTGCGAACAACTTTGACTGGTTGCCATTTCGCAAACATCATCACGATATTCCATTAACCGTCGGCGATCCACTCAAAATGGACGGTGTCAAAGCTGCGAAGTGGGTACACTAAAGTCCAACCCACGCAGGCATTTACCCTGGGGACTCAAATTTCACAGGAGACGCAAGTTGACAGATAAATCCATACCGAATGCACTTGCTCAATTACCCGAATTCGCCCAGGAGTCCAATACATATCAAAGCTTGCTGGAGATGGAGAAGAAGCTGGATTGGACCATGACCAGGAAAAGAGTTGAGGTCCAGGACGCGTTGGCGCGTAATCCAACTGTACGTCTCCGCAAGCGTTGGATTCGAAGTTTGACCTATGCACTCTTTTGCAGACCACGCGAACACTGAGGGTGTTCGTCGGCCACACCGTTTCTGGCCAACCGTGGCAGGTTGGCGACGGGGATGCCGAAGGGGACACGGTCAACATCGAGACTGGACAGGGAATTCCGGGGTGGTCATTAAAAATCGAGGGGCGTCTGCTTGAGGTGTGTCCAAATCGATTCACTACTTGTTCCGTGTGTCGATGATGGTAGCCGTCCAATCAACGTTCCCGAGACAAAGTGGTACCCCGCAAGTTTTCGACTTTCATCAAGAGGATGATCGTGGAGCTTGACCGCGACCCTCACTTGTACCCAGACGGAAACATCGTGGAGGTACGTCGTGAGCACGTTTTCCGTGTGCACCTGGTGATCGGGGACGTCGTAGTGGCCTCGGCCTCAAGGTGGTCAGCCACCGCTCGACGGCTTCACGATCAGGCGGACAGGAGATCAACCGACCCGAGTCCGAATTCTGATGCACCTTGAACAGGTGCCAGAACAGTATAAAGTTAGCCCAGATTTAGGTGATTCTGTTCATAGCTCTCCTCGCAGTATCTCACACCGGCCCGCTAGCATATGTGTTGGGGATCAAAGAAGAGAGTCGGATAGGTGTCATACAAACGTTGTGGAACTATATCAAGCTTAATGGTCTCCAAGACAAAGTCGACCGTCGAAGGATCAAGGCGGATGACTATTTGCGTCCGGTTCGTGAATTATATTGCGACACGGATAATCCTGCCTGACCGTTGGTTCTCTAGATCTTTGGAGGAGACTCGATCGTATTTCAACAACTGCCCGAGTTAGTCAACCGTCACCTGATGCCGCCAGATCCTATCATCCTTTATTACACCTTCAACCCCGGAGTTCCACCCCCGGAGCGGCCATCCGCTTGGGATATAGATGTTAAAATGGAGGACACGACCGCAAAAACTCGGATGGCGGTGATCGTCCAATCCACCAAGGAGAGCATGCAAGATCTCGGTAAATTAGATGATGAGGTGCGCACCTCCGCCATTCTCCACCAATTTGATCTGATGTACAGCCACCTTTTTAGATTTCAATCCTTGCGCAGTCATTGCACAATTCACACACAAAACGAGTATTCTTGCAAAGTTTTGCAGATGACCCCGCGAGATTCATCCAGACATGGATGGAATCACAGTCGCGGGATCTGGAGAGTGTCCTCGGGAGTGGACCGAGTGAAGGTGCCACTATTCGTGCAGAAGAGCTTCGGCGAAGTGACTTCTTCAGGCTTCCCTGGGTCGAAGAGGCTGTTGCGATACAAGAAGGAATGCGTTTGGCTTCGAAGCCATGAGGTCGCGGGGGATTTGCTCGGTGTCTGTTTTCGTGTCGTAGAGCTGGTCGTGATGTGTTCTCCTGTCGTTGTTCTTTATTTAGTTCGACGCTATTATCTTGAGCTGTGTTGCCTGCCAAGCACGACGCAATTGGTTATCTGGCAGTGCACATATGATCGACAAGACTGACACAAGTCAGACCACCTGGCGGATAAAAATCCCGCAACGGACATTGAAACGTGGCCCGATCTTTTCTCCACACCCATGGCTAGCAAGCAGGTATGTCGCCTTGTCTGGGTGCAAGCCTATATGGTTGATGACCCGCGTCTTTACGGTGTTAGCTCGGGAAGCTTAGACAGGTTCGTATCGCTGGACTGGATATCTTTGTGGCTTCATGCTAAGGGACGGAACCAGTGGGCGGGTGAGAAGATTTCCTCTCGCGACAAGGCTGTCGTCGTGGGAGACGACCTCAAGGAACTGGAGCAAGATATGGAGCTAAGAAAGCAAGGCATCATCCGGTGCGCGCCCGGTCCAATTCACGTCATCTGAGGCGGTCTCAATCTCGTGTGGCAATCACCAGACTGCTGGCAGCTTCGGAGGGTTATCACCATGTACTTTCGAAGAAGAAGGAGTCTCCGTCTTCTGGAGAGGCGGAGAAGCTGATACCGCTAGACGCGCTTGGCATAGTCATGGTCACGCACGGAGAAGAGTATGGCGACGACTCCGCTTTTGGTGAGTGGCATCCATGTTAATCGCTAGTGGCACACTCATCACCGCATTGTCCTCAAGGGACGTGTCTCGTCTCCTTGGGTAGGGCCCACTGCAAGATAGCAACGTTACAAGAGGCATATGGACTCACTTTCAAGGACACGTTCCTCGCGTCGTGCGAGAAGTTTGCTCAGGATATCAAGGACTACGAATACCAGCGTAAGAAAATGGATAGTCGTAGGTGAGTTGAGGATTCTTCGACTGGATGATCACCTTGCTTATTTCCTATGACACCGAGACTGAGCTACGACGCTGCTCTAACTAAGCTCGACAAGATCAAAAACTGCAAGAAAGAAAAAGAAAAGGAAAGACGCGAGGCAGAAGATGAACTACACCGGTGCCGGCTACGCTTGTGAATACCATTCATTCATGACGTTTTCGTGGTTACTTACGCACAATCAGCGAGGAAACATCTGAGGACGTACGCTCCCGAATCCACACTATCCAGGAGAACGAGTTCCTGCAGCTACGCGAACTGACGAACCTCCTCAACATCCAGCTTAATTTCGCCAGGCAATACTTCGAGATCTTGAATGACATCAGGGCTAGCTGGTGTGACGAGTATGTGTTGCCGTACGACCATCAGAGATGCTACTGATGTTCAAGCGAAAGGGCAAAGTTTGGGGACACGAATGCCAACTCTCACTCACGCACCTTTTCGTCCGCTGATGATGATAAATACCTCACAATTCGCTCTAAGAGGTCCACAGTCTCAAGTCGCATCTCCCCTGTGGAATCCGAGGAGGCTCCGGGGGCCTGTACGCCAGTACGACATAGACCTGACGTCGAACGCCCCCTTACCCTTTCACGGTCTACCTCCAGGACTTCGCGCAAGCGTTCCGACAGCAGCGTTACTACAACTGGAAACGAGAGCACAGCAAAATCCAATAAGAGGATGAGTAGTGTTACTGGATGGGCTTCGAATGCGGTCAGCTCTATTACGGGACTTGGAAAGAAAGATCGAGATACCTTCACTGCATTGATGAATGAAGACGAAGAGAAAGGTGGTGCAGCCACCCCCAGCGTGCCACGTCCACCTAGTTCAAGGTCCTTTTCTTCTCGGAAGTCGCCCAAAGTCAAGCCCGCGGATTTGGCCATCGAGTCACCGACAACCAATGGACGGGTTTTGAAACCTCCCTCTCACCAGGAGAAGAAACTTGTCAGGGCTTTGTACGATTTCTCGGGCTCCTCGGACGAACTCTCTTTCAAGGCTGGAGACGAGATCACGGTTGTTAACGAGGTGCTCGACGAGTGGTGGCTAGGGATGAACAAAGAAGGTCGCAAGGGTTTGTTCCCCTCGACATACACTGAACCGATCTCAAAGGCTCGCCGATCGTCACCTTTCGACTCTGGACCCAGTCACCCCGGCCATGGAAACCAGATGGATGACGAGGAACCAATCCATGATTACATGGATCCACCGCACTCGGCAAACAGCCTTGGTTTCGATACGCAAAGTGTGACGAGCTCAGTCCCTGACGACGACGACGAGCGACATTTGATGCCTCTCAAGCCGTCCGACGACGAAAACATCTTCCTTACCCCTCGCCGAGACATCCCTCCAATTCCCCCGCCCACTTTGTGGAACCGAACCAATTCGGATATCTCCAAGAGGCCACCGCCGCCACCTCCCCCTCGTCGATCGACTTTGCCTACCACCACCCCTCTCATACCTGACAAACGCTGGCAGACAGAGAGCCCCTCGTCTGGCCTTGTATACGCGATCACGTCAAATGGTGCTTTGGAACAGGACGTGTCCCCATTCGACAGCCTGGTAGACATGTCCTCACATTGCATCAGTTTTGAGCAGCACCCTCACGAACGCAAGGGGATGTGCAAGAATTGTTTCAGGGTACATTGACATTTTTCCAGTTGATAGTGGACAGACCTTTACTTGCCTTTTTAAAAGGATTTATATCTGTATGGATAAGTTAACATTCTCGGACCATTGTAGAGATATACAGCCTTTGTATGGTAAACCTGCCTTGTTCTGGGTAGAGATAGGTAAGTAGGGTAGAAATGGAATCTGGGGCTCATCACTGCCAGCCTGCTGACATGGCAGGGTGTCATCTGTGAAGTATCACTAGTAGCCTTGATCATAAAATGGTTATGTTTCAATTGCATTAGAAAGACAGCTTCATTGTACTCCAATATTGGTTGTCCTAGGATGACATCATGGGCTGTTTGCAGGCATTGTCTGGTGACCTCATCTGATTCCTGTTTTAGTCTCATACTTAAGCTTCATGAGCTTAGGAGATGTGTGTTTCTTCATATTCATTGTGTCCAGACACTCAAATCATACTATCTACCTGCCATCACCCTATTATAGCATGTAATATACATGGAAGAGGATCAGCACCAGTGAGAGGTGGGACATTGACTATATGCCCCAGGAGCTTTATTGAAATTTAGTCTGAGAAGAAACTTTAAACTGCTATCTTATGGAGCTGCCTAAGAGAGACTATAGTATTATCTCATACTAAATGTTCATTAAAACCTGAAACTAGTTTTGTAGACATGCCAATGTCAAAATGGTCAAACAAGTTAGTGTTACAACATCCAATTGACATAGCCCATTTATTTCAGTCAACCTTGTGCTATAATTGCTGCTGGACTTCTATCAAAGAACTTAGATTCTGATAATGAGCTTGTGGCTGTTACATGGGCTTGCCTTTTTTCAATTCCCTAACACATCAAAGTGATATGATGAAGTGACATAGAATGTAGTATTTATAAATGCTTACATTTTCTTTCCATGCAATCTGTGCACTGAACTCTGTGCATCCAAACAGAATAATCACCTCAAATTTAAGTTCATAGAAAACCCCAGGTTCATTAGACACCTTGTTCTTTGGAACCAATGTGTTTTTTGCCTCATTAAAGTCACAATGAATTCTGCAGGCAGTGGAGTATGACTCTGGAAATCATAACTCAGTTATCTCTATGGAAGGAAACTTGAAGTGACTCACTTTTGTTGCAATCAAGCCATTGTGGGTTTGATAGTGCACCCTCATAACATATGATGTCTACTGTATGAATGCATGAAAAATCTGATTTGAATTGATGATAGAAAGAGAATGGATAGTGGAATTCTTTCAATTCATGGACTTGAACACCCTGTACCACTATGTCAGGATATGTCACATTCATCTGAAAGGTAGAAACCATCCTTGTGCAGTAATGCTTGAAATTTGTTTGGAACAAGAAGACATCCAGTTGCATTTCTATACCAGGTGGTTTTTCTGGAGAGGTGCTCAGGATTGTTTCCTTCAACAAGGGCAGTTGTTTGTAAACCATAGGTGGCATGTGCAGTGCATAAATTCATCAAATAGCCAACACAGAGTGAGAGGGCACCATCAGAGACTGCTTTATGACTGCAGCCCATTAATGAAGCTCTCCTAGAGTAGACAAAATGCATGCATACACTCTATTTGGATGAGCAATCTTGATGCCTTGTGACTTGAAGTATGCCTTGAGTCTCAACCAGAGCCAATAATTGGCTCCAAATCCACCAACAAGGAATCCCCACTAGAACAACAAATATCAGCAACTGTCTGTGTTCAACATTGAACAGACACATGCAGTAATAGGGATGGTGACAAAGCCATGTTGCTGTTTGAATGCATTGATGATAGCATGTACAGAATCATCAAACAGTCTGGTAATTTCTTTACTAGAGGCATGACAATGCATTTTATATCAAAAGATAGATCAAACTGACTAAGATCTTACCCTGAGAGCCTCAATTTTCCAGCTCTAATGTCATGGGCCAAATCATAGTCAGTGTGACTGCCTATTTTGATATAAACTGGTTGCTCTGCATCAGACAAATGTAGTTTTGTTGTCTGGTCAAATGTATTTGTAATGTCATCTATCATTTCTGTATTTGAATAACATGAGCCTTGAAGTTTGTCTGTTTTTGAGCATGTCAGCCTGAGTGTTAACACAAGACAATGAATCACTACCTACCTTGCAAGAGTTTCTTTACTCTGTGTGTAACAAATGCTGAACCTCGAACCCAACCTAAGACAATGGGTTACCTCTAGTGAATCATCAAAAAACAGGCTTTACATTCTGCAGACACAATCTCCTCAAATGAAGTGGGTCTGAACTTTGTCAAATACATGCTTATGGTGATGGTATGACCACAAGCATGAATGACAACAACACCCTGACTTTCAGGCTTGAACATCTCTGCAGTCAACAAGTCCTCCACACAAAAATGAAGAGCAGCTTCTCCCTCTGTGAGGAAGTGCACATGAGTGCTTTGTTCAGCAGCCTGAGTGCCGGAAACAAGTCCAGCATGCTCAATTGCAAGCCACATCATCTCCTGCTGTGACTCCCAGCCATTTGGATGTGTGAAGACATACTGAATCTGCTTCTCAGCAGATTTCCATGTGTAGTCAGGGCAGGTTTCTTGAATGTAAGTCTTGGCACATTGATGAAGATACTGGATGAAATCTGTTAGGACATTGATGACAGTTTTGGCACATGGAAGTGGTGGAATGTCATCATCTTTGATTTGACCTGCCAACTGATGTTTTGGGCAGAGATGAAACTTCCACCTACCAATAACATGTGTGAGCACTCCAAGAAAAATTTGTTTTGTCAATGACTGACCATTCCACCTTGACCCATCCTTCAGTCACTGTCTTCTCAGTCACATTATCCTTAAGTACCTCATAGCCAACTGCTTTGAGATGACCTGCAGCATCATAGCACAGGATAGAAGGCACTCTGAAGTTACCTGCTTGCCCCTGTCCAGGATAGCTAATTCCAGGTAAGGCAGATTATCATGACAATGGAAAGTGATTGAACTCACTTTGAGACTGCCTGTGGTTGAGGAATCTTCCCTGGCTGCAAGATACAGAATGATATACCACTGTGAGTAGTACCAATGTCAAATGCAATGACAAGTTGGGATGTTGATCCAGTGTATGGTTTTTTTTCTAGCTTTAGCATAGTTCCTGGACACGTTTCAAGGACAGTCAGAGAGAGGGGTTCGTGATATGATCCTGCTGTGGTGCCGAGAATCATAGGGGCTTTCTGTATATTCACCGGTCTGACGTCAGCAGTAGTTCGGAGCTTCCCTGGCCCCTACACATGAATCATGCCGATGCATCGCTGTGTCTTGACATTTGTCCTTATTTCCAGATCACTCGAGTCTGTACTGATCATGATGACTCGATGCGTGTTCAACATTTTGATTAACGTCTGGTACTTGGACTTCTTCCACGCTGGGTCCTCGGGTTCGAGTTCGGAAGTCGATGTCATGGGTGCCTTCGGAACTTACCACAGTAGCGGTGGCCCTGCAGTCCGCTCCTGTAATGGACACCACGGTGCAGTCTAAGATCGTCCTCAATCGTAGGACTTGGACCAGGTAGAGAACTAAGCAAGGGACAATGACATGGATGTTGAGGGAACGGGATGACTGTGGTTTTCAAGGCAAGCCATCCGGAAGGCGTTGGGCAAGCAGACTAGTACTACCCAACGATGAATATACCTTTGTTCCGATCGCACGCCGCTGCGAAGCAGTACAGCCTGATTCAACCCAGACTAACAAGCAATGTTGCTGGGACTGGGTACATGGGGAATGGAATTAGGTACGGTTCACGGATGTACAGGATGTTTGACATCTCATTTCAGCAGAGGCCATGATGAATGCACTCCTCGTTCCGATTCCAGTGCTGTTGGGGCCGGTGGGAGGTTGCTGAAGGGCTTCAGAGTCTAGCCGACTCAGACCCCTCCGGGCTGGTTGCTTTCTGAATAGAGTCAGTTGACCGAAATACGACAACGTCTGCAAACAGATGGCATCTCTGAGTGCACGTGGCTACGTGGGTCGGACGACTTGGACCAGCGCAAAATATGAACTTGGGAGGCACCGGAGGTGCGCCAACTACGCATCTTTGCTTTAAGGTGCTGAAAACAGTGTCCGTTGGAGTTCCTACACAGCTCCCGCCAATCTGACCCAGTGACCGAGGGGAAGGGACTTACACGAATCTGAAAAGTCATGGCTTTTTAATCAACAGTCGTGTCAGAGCGAATCACGTCGTGAGCAACAACATCCATGAATGAGATAGCATAGAATCCTTGAATGCACCATTTTTCAGGGGTTTTTCTTGACTCGAACACGCTGCCACATCTTCAGATTCTCAGATCACTCTCAGGGGTTTGTGACCGAGCGAGCCACTCGATGTTAACTTGAACTGGGCGAGAAAAAGCGAAAGAGAATGATGAGTTACCTAAGCGTCCTTTCGCAACATCGACGTCGACGCGTACGACGAAGACGTCCTGCAAGAGACGGAACTCTACGACCCGGACTCGCGTGATCCAGCACAAGTCATAACAGACACAAATCAGGTGGTCGTGCACAGCGGGTTGAACAGGTGCGTCCTCGCTCGCTCTCGTACGCGATGGTGACAAGAAGATTCGTTCACCCTCAGGGGCGACATCACCGGCGCCCTCAACGTCGCGCTCAACGCCCCACCTTTTGGACCGCACGTTGAGGAAGCCAAGGTCCGTTGACCCACGTGCTAGTCTCTACGTCACTTAGGACCACACCCAACCAGAACCTCGCCCTCCAGACGGTGCTGCACGCAATGGAGCTCGGTTGTGCAGATCCGATCGTGAGCAATCGGAGCGGGCTGATGTTGTTGCCAGCTTCCATCGGCTCAGGCACGAACAGTGGTGTCACCTGTACTTTCTCGTTCGAGCTTGGGAGCGCGACGCGGGGACGCTGATGTCCACTGGAACGGGGAGCTGGCGTGGATGGCATGGACCTCGACCGGGAGGACGTTGGGGTATGCGGCAGGTCATCAGAGTCGCCTTCGGACACTCCCTCGTTGACGATTGTTCGTTGCTGACACGTTTCCTCGTCTTCGCGCGAGGGCATCAGTCTGCAGGATGAGGTTCTGGTTGGGGCATGGGTCACAAGTCACGTAGAGGGAGACTAGTACGTGGCCTATTGAACAGACCTTGGCTTCCTTGATGCAGCCCAAAAGATGGGGCGCCAAGTGGTATGCGTTGACATCAATCTTGCGAAGGACAAGACTTAGTCATGAATGTGGGAATCTGGGAAGTATTTACAGCCGTTTTTGTAAATAATGGCAGTCGCGACTCGCGCGACATTGTGAGATTATGTATAGTATGTAGCCCAAAACAATCCTCCCACTGCCATACACCATGCCAAACCGCCGAATCAGCCGCGATGTGAGGATCGCAGCCATCAGACTCCATGAACGTGGCTTAGTCCAACTTCCTGATATCCTCGACTGCTGTGGCTTCTCAGAGCGCACGTTTTATCGAATCCTCAGGCTTTGGCGCGAAACCGGAGATGTCGTCAACCCCAACCCCTCCTCTCTACGTGGTCGCCCCCGTCTCTTGGATCGTGAAGATCTCGACTACATTCTGAGCCTCGTTCATGCCAACCCTAGTTACTTCCTTGACGAACTGCTTTCACTCATCAAAAACAATCGCTTTATCTCTGTCCATTTCACAACTATCTTTCAAGAACTCGAGCGAGCGGGCATGAGCCGTAAAAAGCTCCACTGTATTGCTACCGAGCGCAATGAAGACCTACATGCTGACTTCATCGCACAAATGGTACAGTATGAGCCACAGCAACTTGGGTTCGTTGATGAAACATCGAAAGATGAACGCACGATCTGTCGTCGGTATGGGAGATTCCGCAAGGGCCACCAAGCCGAGAAAGGTTTTTGTGCGTGGCCGACAAACAACTATGGAGGTGCTCCTGACCCTCGAGGGAATTATCACTGCTACTGTCATTGAAGGGTCAATGACCAAGGTACTTTTTTTGGAATGGCTGGAGAATACTGCGGTACGTGTTCGCAAACAGGACTAGTAGTTTTCAGTATTGATTCCATTTGAACAGTTTCCAAAATGTCAAGCTTATCCGTCTCCAAGTCTCTGTGTCCTCATCATGGACAATGCGAAAATTCACCATGGTGCTGAGATTCTTGAACTCTTCGATCGCTATGGTATGTCATATACATTGCTGGATCCCTGATCATATTCTTGTATCATCCAAGGCATATGTCTCGAGTATCTGCCACCCTACTCGTCCGACCTGAATCCGATCGAAGAAGCCTTCTCCAAGATCAAGCAAGATCTGTGCACGTAGGGTATCCCATGGCTCATCGAGGCCAAACACGAACTCCAGGCCTGGTTTTGAGGCACGCTTTGCTTGTGGTTTCTTCATTTCGGCGGCAGAAGTGAT
>JBBPTO010001877.1:0-13175 GCA_038094155.1 Pulveroboletus cf. aberrans
CTCCATTTGTGTCCAGTCCTCGTTTTAAAGACGATAATTTTACCTATATCCAATTACAAACTATTGATAATTTTTTCGTGATTTATTTGCTAGGTAGAAAGTGCACTACAAGAAAAGTGTGTTTGAACTTTGCAATACCGGTCCCACGATAGTACTACGTCTGTGCCGTTGCTCGTCCCTCGCTGAGTCACAGTGTCACACACTTTCATTAGGTTACCATATTTGGACACTACTGTTGGCTACAAACACAACTCGTACCACGTCGACTGGAGGTAAGCCATGTGACTTACACGCTCCCTGCACTCCATTAATCACGTACTAAAGTCCTTACGGACTCGTTTTCTAGACCGATTTTTCTCCAACATGGACTGCAAGGAAGGCGTCAATGAATAGTGTGGGCTTGTTCAGACCATTCCTAATCGTCCAAGATGAAGATGCATCCAGGATGCGCCAAGCGTCACGCAATCTCTGCGTCAAGGAGCGTATCATCCAAGCGATGGGACCCGTCAATGTATTAAATCCGGCATCTTCCTTGACCATCTCCTGCAACAGGGTGCACGGGGTGGGGACACTGGATTGGGGGAGGATGCGCGCGGGACGATTCGTGAGCCCAGGATTGTGGGTAAGTTTATGATGCCATTCTTGTCCTTCCTCTGTTCGCGTGAGGCCAAAGTGGCCGGTATAGATCGCCTCCGAGTCCCCGCTTGTAGAGGGTGTTCAAGAGGAACACTGCAAAATGACCCTCCCATGATCCGATCTCGAGCGCGCTCAACGCTGTGGAAGGGACCAGGTAGAGAAGATTCTGCCACGCGGTGTTGTGGAACTAGAACCAGTCTTAGATTGAGGTGAATTCGTAGGCATTTGTGGGTCGTCTCCGTCCGGAGTGCTCATGGTAACTACATATTGTTCAAATAGTCAACGCGGTGGTTAGTGCAGATAGATTCTACCTGGTTGCAGGGAATACGAAGCGGATACAATCATTCGAAGATCAGATTTCTACCGTGTCGTCTCGTCTTGACTCACTTGTTTCATGAGGATTATCCGAGATTGAGAGGAAGGGAGGTACAGGGACTCGTGCTATGCCATTTGGACTTACGTAAGGTGCGCACGCTTGAGGCTATGTGCGAGACTTTCAATCATTTCCAGGAGATCTTCGGGGTACACACCCTGGATCACGACAGGGTTCATCACGAATGCAGGCCACCACTGGTTTCACGGGATTTCTGTAAAGTAGCGATCCAAATCCGTGACTATCTCCCCGGTCATATTTAGGCCACTTAGAGACGGATCGCTAGGCAAGCCTGGAAGAACGATTGTGGTTACTTCTTCATGAAAGATGACGTCGTCTTCTGGGACAAAGGCTAGATTCAGCACCGGGTGACCGCTGTCAACTCGGCACTCGGATCAGGGTGATAGGGAGTGCGGCGTGCAGTCGCTATGTTGGAGCGCGGCACGGCGGTGATGCCTCAGGCTGGGTTACAGATCCGATTGGTTTGCCCAGATGGGCCAAGGAACGAAGAGAACGAGTTCCAAGCAAAGGATCGTTCTGGAATTGCTAGTGCTATGTTTCGTCTATCAGTGATTGAATCTGCTGCAATTCCTTGAGGTGTGTTGGAAATTATCTAGCTGCCAGCCTGAGGCACCGAGCATATCGATGACACTACCGTGTCCGATTTGCAGCCTGAGCTCGATGAGCGGTCTGCACCGGCAGAGGCGTCTGGAGAGTTTGCTGTAACTTAGGGCCCGTGTCACGGGAAGCAAAAATTACTTACTCGGATACGGGGAATCGAACCCCGAGCTGCCGCGTGAGAGGCGGCAATGTTAGCCTTTACACCATATCCGATCTGCACGTTATTGTTTCACTTTGAGTTGATGGAGTACTTTGCACCGGCGGAATCTACCACGGGCACGATCGAATAGATACCAGTAACAGGGTGGTACATTATCAACACATTCCACCTTGAAAGGATAAAAAGTTTCAAGTCAATATTAGCCCCACTCAAGATGGCTATGCCAGGGCTATTATGAGGTCTATTAGTACACTATTATCCAAATCTGAAGTAACTATGAACTGAGATAATGTTGAAACTCTGCCACTGCCAAGTCTGTGCTGAGTCCCAGACTGAGGTAACCTGGACATGTGAGCCACTCATTGCACACATTCAAGTGTCAGAATCTGTGTGCTATGGAGGGGTAGAGATATCCAGACTCAATGTTGCACAGTAGTGGCAGAACAGCAGAGGGAGGAATGATGAAAGTAGACTGACTGAATAGTGATGGAGATCAGAGTGCATGAACTCCAATGTAACTCTGACATAATGTCCAGAATAGGATATATGAGGTTCAAAGGGAAAAAAGGACCTTACTGAGTGAAATGGTCAACTTCAAGATGCTCCAGAGTGGAGTTGAGGGACTTGGTGTGTGTCAACCTTGGAGTTGTGAAGATGGACCTCAGAGGAAGTTGGAGGTTGAAGGAGGTATATTTTGACACCAAGTATGTACTTCATCTGAAGACAGTGAACAAATGATTGATTTGATGCTTGGAAAGCTATAAAAAGAAACACAAATGATTCCAATCTTTCTATAATTCATTCCTTCCTGCTCCCACCATGCTGCATGTCTCTGAGCAGAGTAAAATTCTGGAAAAAATTCTTCAGTTAAAAGTCTTGACATGCCACCTGGAAAACTTACAATGTTGAGTGAATCAAGATGATGGCTTGATTGATGATGAAGATAGTGATTTGGACCCCATTGTCGTCTTTCCTCTGGGCCCTATATCCCCTTTTTTTGTTTCTGATATCAAATCCAATGAAGGATCTGAGTTAACTGCCTCAGTTGACCCTGTACTTGTAAAGGATGCACATACCTTGCTGCTTATTGACATGATCCAGATGCTTCATAACAAAGTCAATCAAGCATGTATCCTAAATTCCATTCCTGCCAGTGTACCACCAGTGTGGACATCTCAGCTTCCTCTCCTTGGTGATTTTGCCAAGTACTGCCCACATCTATTCTGTGGGAAGGTTCATGTCAATCCTAACATTTTTGACTGCATCCTGGATCATATCAGTGACAACCCAGTTTTCAAATCAGGGTCAAATCATCCACAACTCCCTGTTGCTATCCAACTTGTCATCTTCTTGAATTGGGCAGGGTACTGTGGTAATGTGGCTACAACAGAAGACATGGTGCAGTGGGCAGGCATCAGCATCAGATCAGTTGTCAACTGTACAAATTAAATGATGGTGGCTCTTCTTGACCAGCATGATGAGTTTGTTTTGATCCTGCCAGAACACTCTGTAGATTCAGAGTTAGCATGCAGGTTTGTTGAGGCAAAGTCCTATAGTGAATAGAGAAGGAAAATCTTTGCAGCCAATGATTCAACTCTTAACCATTTTGAGAAGTCATCTCTGTATGGCAAAATATATTATGACAGAAAGTCAAGATACTCACTAAACTGTCAGGTAATGTGTTTATATCTGAGGCCCACCTTGTGGCTGACAGGTTGTAGCCCACCATGATGCTGCACAACTTACTTATTGTTGAATATGAATTATGGCATACTGGAAGCATATATGATACTTTTGCATTTCAAGGGATGGAAATGGCAAAGGACCATGATGGTCAGATTCTAGAAGGACACTGGATTTGGGCAGACAGCACCTACCCTACCAAGACCTGGTACATTTCCCCATTTAAAGCAACTCAGGAGAGGCCATAGTCATGGCCACAGAAAGTGTATAGCCAATATCTATCAAAGGTGAGTGAAATAAACATGATGAAATGGTTGCTGTCACATGAGCTGTTGTTTCAGGTCAGGGTTTGTGTGAAACATGCTTTTGTTATGATCAACCCCTTTTTCCTTTTTTTGCTTATATATGCATGGATACTAGTCCCAATCTGGATGTTTTTTTCTTTTCATCACTGACTATGATACTGTGATCCCTCATCTGCCTCCATTGCATTCCATGCAATTCCAGTTGCCTTGTCAGCAACTTCTTCCACATCTGCCCTGAACTCTTCTTACTCATATATAAACCTCATCATCCTGTACTTGTATCTCTAAGCCAGACCTCCCCTTTGTGTACCTCAAATACACTTGATCTTTGCTTCACCTCTTGCCCCAACTCTTAGTCCCTCATCAGAAATCCTTTGCTCTTTGAGACATTGTAGCACTCTTGAGGCTATGCTGTTCTAAGAAACCTCTTGTTCACCTTGAGACGTTAGATCTTTGAGGAAGTCCTCTCTTCAACAATAGCTTGTTGAGACAGAACAAGGAGAAAGCCTTGTTCTCCCAGAACTTTTGTGCTTCATCCTCATAGAGCAGTTTGCCCCACTCTCCTTCATCCTTAGCATCCTAGACCCTCTTTAGAGGCTATGCCTATCCTCTACCCGAGGTAGTTGTAATAGCTTTCACAGTGCTGAAAGGCAGATTCCAATCACTTTGAGAACACTGCTTGCAGATTTGGACTCCTGATGACTTGACATATGCACTGCATTGGATGCAGTATTGCCTTATCCTCCACAACATGGTGATCTGATTTAAAGACATCCTGGGAAAATTATCATTGACTAGCTGGGCATGTAAAGAAGCATAGGACATAACCTGGAACCTGGAATCTGTAGCAGTGTTTGTGCCAGATGGGATGCCAGGGCAGTGCCTTTGCATAGACTTGATGTAATGGCTTTTTGTGGCACTTGAGTTCTGGTGAATGAGAGTGAGTAAATGAAAGGTAGCACAAATCAATAGATGCTGAAGAGAGGGTGTCTGACCTAGAATGCTATACATCTCTGGATAGAAAACTAGCAGGTCAGTAACACAAAGAAAGAAAATGAAGGAACAATAGATTCATCCCAGGGAGAATTGTAGGATAGATGAATACAGAAGAAAAACCACAGGGGTTACAGGAGGTGAAAGGAAATCTACCTGGAAGAGCTTCTAATGCTTCAGACATGGCTGATGAGCACAGGACTTGGTTACAGGAAGAGTCAAGTATGAAGACAACCACAGACATGGCTGGATTGACAATGAAAACAAAGAACAGAACTCAAGATCCACTGATGGATGATAGAATGATAGATAGATATTGTGCTGTATGTGAAACACAACTTTTATAGTCTGGGCACACCTGAAACTCTAAATACATGTAAAGAGTGTGACCAGATTGAAAATCAGATTATTGGATCAACCTATCCAGTAACCAGATCAATGAAACCAGATTGACTGGATGCACAAATAAAAGTGTCCAGTGTAGTAAAATGAAGGCTTGATTTACCAATGGGTAATGGATGAAAATGGATTGGACTGGATACAAAACTGAATGGCACATGATATGATAGATACAAGAATAGGGAACTACTGTTCCCTACAACACTACATTCTGAAATAAAAACACCAGCTGACAAAAATCTACATTCATTATAATATATGACCAAGGATCCAGTCCAGAGCAGCCATGGCATACTGATGAATCAAGGACAGTCAAGAGAGAATTCCAAGCAGGTGACAGGAAGTGACAAAATGTAAATTTTAAGAAGACCATCAGACTGAGAAAAGTCTGATGTGAGAGCAGGAAAATAAGAACAAGTGTCATAAAAAAAGATAGGTGAAACAGGCCCAGAGATGGCAATGAGGGCCAAGCTGACTGGAAAAAGTCCAAGAAAGGAAAGGGAATGAAGGAAAGATGATGGTGAGGAAGGGTTAAGAGTGAGGGGTGGAGACAAGAAGCTGAGACCTGCAATGAGTCAGCCTGAGGGCTGCAACAACTGTGAATTGGAAGGCCAAGGAACACTGCTCTGCTGCAGCTGCAGCTGAAGCAACTCAATTTGGCACATGTATGTGTGCTTCTCTTGTTCTCTGAGCTTGATGTCATGTTTCTTGAGCTTGATATCAGTTTGCTTAAGCTCTTGCTCCTGTTTGAAATCAGCTTCAGCATTGGTAATTTTGGTGATGAATGCTTCATGCTAATTGTCAAGCTTCTGTTTATGGATGGTGTAGTTGTGTCACAATGCAGTGCGTGAGGATCCCTGGGTCACATTGTCAATTAAAGCCTCACTCCACTTATTGAGCTTCTCAAGCTTTGCAGCAAATGAATCCTTGGCATCCAATAGGCTCCTCTTCTTGGTGGAGAGATTTGAGCTATCAGTGTGACTCAATGAAGAAGCAGCTAAGCTAGAGGGACATGCTGTAAAATAGCAAAAGACTTCAAAGTAAAGTCCTAAGCAAATATGTAGGGTGTAAGTATAGGTCTTGACCCAGGAGATTGAAAAGGAAAGAAAGAGGACTGTAAAGATGGCTCACTTAGTGTTTACAGAATGCTGAAAAACTGAGTCTGGCTCCTCCCATTCAGTAGGGCTAGAAAACCAACTATGGCATTGCAGGACTTGAACTGTAGTGAAGGAAATGAAGGGAGGACTGGCTTTCTGGCTTAGGATAGGGGTAGATAGATTGCATGATGGTGGTGGTCAGATACTTGGGTAACTACCTAGCAATGTACAACAAAGATATATGAAAAACAAGGTAAACTGGCAGTAAAACAACTGATCCAGTGTGTGGAAATCTGATATCTGATAGACCAGATGGGTATCCTGTGTGCATGAATCCAGATCCAAAATGTCAGATTGAAAGAAACTGTAGATGAAGTGTAGATGGATCAAAGATTATGTTACAATCAGCCCCTTTTTCTCTATCACTTACATACACATGGATATCAGTCCCAACTTGAATGTTCTTTTCTTTTCATTGCTGACTATGATACCATGACTCCTTATCCATTTCCATCACATTTCATGCGATTCCAGTTGCCTTGTCAGCAACTCCATCCTGAACTAACTCTGTACATATGTATATAAACCTCATCATCCTGTACTTGTGTTTCCCAAGCTAGACCTTTCCTTCATGTATCTCAATACACTGGATCTTTGCTTCATCCCTCACTTCATGTTCTAGTCCCTCATTAGGAAATCTCCTTTGCTCTTTGAGACTTCATAGCACTTTTGAGGCTATGCTGTTTCAGAAAACCTCTTGCCATCCAGAGACAATAGATCTTTGGGAAGTCTTCTCATTGACAATCAATCATTGAGACAGAGCAAGCAGAAAGCCTTGTTCTTCTAGAACCCTTGTACCTTGTTCTCATAAAGTGGCTTGCCCCACTCTCCCTCATCTTTAGTATCCAAGACCTGCTTTAGGGGCTACTTCTGTCTCTATCAGAGATAGTCATAACAGACTAACCTTCAGACAACTACCAGATCAACTTGGATCAGGATAGACAGCAGTGCACAGCAGTCTCAGATTGATTGAAGTGCAGAATAGGAATTAGAGATGGCTAGGGATGACCAGATATTACTGCAGGAAATTACACTTTTCTATAATGCATATGGTGTGGGTCTAGTGAATGTGCTGCATCATTTCTGCAATGGCATCTTATTCTTTGCCTTCAGTAAGAATGGTGTGAATGCTTGGACATCAGAGGCCACTGGCCACCCAGTGGAGAATATCTGAAGAACCCATACTTAGCAGATGAATATAGCCATGCAACAAGTCTCACTCACTAGAACATGCATAATATCAATCACAGGCTAGTCATTCTCAAAGTCACCATCATCTGCCACTGGCATATCAGCATCATCAAGTTCATTGGCCTCCTCAATACCCTTCATGGCAGGAGTCACCTGTCTCAATGGCTGCCCAGCAGACTCTTCTTCATCTTCTTCATTACATACCACCTCCTCAACAGGTGCCTTTCCTAACTTGACAATTTTCAACAAACTCTCTGAATGCTTGACATCTGGTTTGAATAAAATCAATTCACTGTTGAATGAGGGTATGCCATTCCAGATGGAGTCAAGATCCTTGTAATATGGAAATTCATGAGTGACATTATCTGAATTGGCATTATTGGGTAGACAGAAGTAGGGAAAAAGCTACAAACTCAAGAGATTTTGAGACATCAATCCTGAGCCACCATTGATTCAAGGAATAATTCCACTACCAATGCTTCTGAACTGTGCATGCTGTTTACAATACTTGCTCTTGAGTCTAAAACAATATCAATATAATCATGTAGGATCTTGTCAGAATGAGTGTGCTGTGGAGGGGTAGATGTACCCAGACTCAGCTGTTGCACAGTGGTGGCAGAACAACTGAGGGAGGAAGGATGAAAGCAGACTGACTAAGTAGTGACAGAGATCAGAGCACATGAACTCTAATGTAACTCCAACATAATGTCTGGAATAGAATATATGAGGTCTAAAGGGAGAAAAGGACCTTGCTGAGTGAAATGGCCAACTCTCAGATGCTCTGGAGCAGAGTTGAGGGACTTGGTGCATGTCAGCCTCAGAGTTGTGGAAATGAATCTCAGAGGAAGTCAGAGATCAGAGGAGGTATATTTTAACAGACCTCACTGAGATGCTTATGTGGTCAACTGGTTCATCACAGAAGTCACATACTTATCAGGATCTGCTGCATATGTGTGCAAGTGCTGGGAGTCATCTTGAAAGATATGCTTTGTGATTGTAGCTGAAACCTCCTTCTTGTAATGAGGGACTTGGAAATGTCTATGACCATTGAGATTTTCAGCTGAAATGAATGTTGTGTGGTTGAACCAAAAATTTCGGGCACTAAGTTCAATTGGCTATGCTATGCTATGCTACTGACGAAATCAATCGTTTGTCGTGCGTCCACCTGGTCCGCTGTCACACCGCCACCCCACTGACGAAATCGGTCTACTGTCACGCGCCATCCCAGTCATGACGAATTTGTTTTTCGGTCACACATGTCACGCGTTAGCGCAATGTCAGTGTGACGTGACAAATTGGGTACCCTGTCTCTCCTGCTAGCCCGGTCCAAATCGACGGCGACACAAACGCGATGATCTGCGCTCGTCAGGTATTCCAATGCTTTAAATGGATGGAACGCAAGGGGGACCGGATCACAGGCGCAGCAGGACCCTACTTTGTTGGGCTTGCTGTCATCCTCATATCCCTAGGAACCCTCAGTTTCTGTGAGTGCACCGCGCCTCTCGAGCATCTCCTTCGTGCACTCAGTGCTCCTCCAGTCACTGTCGTGCAGCCCAGCTTTTCCCATCCTTGGTTGTTCACGCCGCCTTGCCTGCTCATTGCCATCAATCTCTTCATGCATTACTATTACGCCTGCACGATTCCTCCTGGGTTCATCGACGACCCTCCCCCCCAGCCTGGAACCGGTCTTCTGTGGGCTCCTCCATCTGACAAAAAACGATCATCGACTGCTGGCGTGCGGTGGTCGTCTCCAGAGTTGGAAATCGTAAATGCTAATCTTTCCCGGTGCAAACGATGCGGGGCCATGCGGCCAGAGGTGAGCTGCAGATCGTTTTCTCCTAACGTTGTAGTCCAGCTAATGTGCACCGCTCCGAGAGGGCACATCATTGCCGTATATGTAATAAATGTGTTCTCAAATACGACCACCATTGTCCAGTCAGTACTCGATTCCCTTCTGGTTGTGATACAATGATAACATATGCTCCTTTAGTGTGAGTTTTCTTGTTGTGTGATCAAGCGTCAGAAGTTCAGTAGAACCAGGGATAAACCAATGCGTGGGTCTACACAATGAACGACATTTTGTTCTTTTCATGTATGTTTTCGTTCGTCGTCTGTGACCATGGGATAAACACGTTTCAGGACGTATCTCGTCATTGGAAGTTTTTTCTTTGCCATCCTCGGATTGCCTCACGCCATGGACGCACTTGGGTTGAGATTTATGGTGTGTTGGTTCACCTTGGTCCCCTTTTGATTGTTACTCACACTTGACGGCGGTTAGCCATGGCTACATACCATGCCTCAGCTTTGTTTTATAATTTCCTATATGCTCTCCGTCGTGATGAGCCTTGCGGTCTTCATCATGCTGCTTTGGCATTTATGGGGAGTGGCACGTGGAGAAACCTCCGTCGAAGCACAAGACCACGTGGTATATCGAAAGGTTGCCAAAGACAGGGGAGAGGTACGCGAGTTTTTCATTGATGGCATACGTACCTGACTTGTGTCCTTCCCAATGGAGACGTTCATCAATTCTTATGACTTGGGGTACGTGGAGTGCTTGGCGTCCAGTGTCGCGCCGCAACTCACGATCAACAGAGTGCGCAAGAACCTGGCTCTTTTTTTCAACGTTGGGCCAAATGGATAGTATGTCGTATCTTTCTCAATCATCTCCGTACCAAGCTGAAATACAATTTCAAAGCCCACTATATACCCTTTTCTTACCGCTCAGAATCATGCCGTACACGGATGGACATGCGTGGGCAAGGCGTCAGGGCCTTGAGCGACACCTCGGTGTGCGAGAAGGGGAAGAACTGACAGACGAGGATGAAGAGGCATAGACAACATTCGGTGAGTAAACGATCATTTGCCAAGTTATCGTCGAGCAGGATGAGGAATGCCGGGGCCATATGACTCTTTTGAAATGCCCCCAGCGGGGATTTTGGAAAGTAGTTTGAATAACTGTCCGGCTTATCAACGCGTTCAATGCATGTTTGTTCTCTGACTTGGACTCGATCGGATATCTGGCGGCATCTTACTGACTTGAAATCATACCAGGGATTCTGTTCCATATGTTTTCCACCTTAAAGGGCTGGGAACAAACACTTAAATGCAGGATATTTGGCTTATTGGGACTCTTTTAACCCTTACTAGTCCACAGACATGTCAGCGAAAGAGTACCGGAAATCCAGCTGATGGACCGATGGGCAACAACTGCGTGGTGTGAGTTTGGACACCATGCGACACACTAGTTCACATACCAGTCCAAAAGGTGACAAGGTAGTCTTGATAGTGATGATGGTGTATCATCGTGCTGGTGAATGATGCTAGAGAACGCGAAGATGGGCGGCACTGCAAGAATAAGGTCTGTCCATCGTCTAGAGGTGCGTTGCATGATGGGTCTCGAAATGAGACGCCCGTGCTCGTCGATAGTAGCGGGGATTGTGTTGAATGCCGGTGGCAATATCTACCTGATAGACAGCAACCTCATAACGCCAATGAATGACACATCCAAGACACCGTCAGCCATTCAAAATCCCCAATGTGCTGGGAAACGAAAAGGTACGGCCTATGCATAAAATTGCAATGTCGAAAAAAGTAAGAGTTCATCACAGGAAGTACTCCAAACCAGATGCGTCAGCTCAGGCCTTGAACCACGACGCGAATGTCCGCTACGAGCCCCTGATCTGGTGGCCGGACACTGATGGGCGGTTGGTCAGCAAATGGAGTCAGCATGACAACAATGTTTGTGGCTATAGAAAGTCAAACTGGTGACCAATCCATCCATGACGCAAGCTGTCGATGGATGATAGACATGATGGTTTGGTCACCGGTCTAATAGAAAGTTTGTCATAGATCGCACACTGGAAGCCCCGAGAGAGTACGGCGAACAGGTTGTCCCTCCAGTCATTAAGGCAGATGTCGACATTCTCCTGGCCCCAGAAGCTTGGACCCAAGCATTCTTTGGTACTCCATCCAGAAGTGGCCGCGTACTCAGTATACCAACAAAACAGTATTGACCTCTGACAGCCAGTAGTGGGTCTTCTACAGACTATGCAGGTTAATTTAGTAGGTCTATACGTATGTCAACCACTTCCACGACTTACAGGTTTTAGTTGAGGCTGCTGTCATTACAATATCGCACCAACAGGTGAGGCATAGTCCTATGGTACCACCGAGGCATCCATGCATCAACATGTTGAGATATTCCTGCAAGGAGCTTAGACCACTAGTACAAAGGAGGGAGATCGCTCTGTGCCTCAGCAAACCCCATCCTCCCCGGGTAACATAGGAGCTTCGAAACCAAAAACATCTTTTCCCGGGTCTGGTGAAGTGAATTTCCGACCCATCACGTATCACGCATTTCTCCTCAGGTGGTAGTTCATACTGAATTCTATCGAAGGATGTTGCATTGGTTATATATCCAGTCCGACAGTGCCATTTAGGAGTCGTTTAACGAAGAATTTATACGCAGCTGGAGCATATACTGGGAACGTGTCCTGGCGTCAAACGAGTCGAACTGCCGAATGGTCTATCCGACCCCGGTATTGACCAGAGGCGGATGACCAAGGTTCATCGGGAATTGGGAATGGGAATGTATCCTCTGACCGTGGCTTCAGCTGGAATTATGAGCGTAAGCAGTGGCCTCACAACGGGAACGCTCAGTACAGATACTCCATAAACAGCAAACGTTCCAAGGGGTAGAAACAACAACCAGTTAACCACCGCTCCGTTGTGGTGTTGTCGGTGTTCATCAAGGGTCACGCCATTTGCGTCTTGGAACCTCCGAAATGGGTTCAGATCCCGAGTCTGAGGGAGGTGTGAATGGAAACCCAGGGCTAGACAAAGGGTGGGATTCGCGTGAACTTGGTGCTCTTCCAAAAGTCGAAGTCACGGGTACATCCTGTGTCAAACAAAGGATCTTTTGGAGGAGATAGAGAAGTAGTGTACTGTAGGGGTTAGATATGTCCGTAGCGTTCGAGTTGATTCGCAATCGATGGCCTACAAACGCGATGAGAGGTCGGGGGGATAATCCCCTAAAGACGCGAGACAGGGGAGAGTACGTGGACTTCTGCGCTGATGCGGTAAACACACCCGACTAGCGTCTACCCCCATGGAGATGTTCATTAATTCTTATGACTTGGGGTACGTGGATCTCTTGTTAATTTCGCGCTGCGACTCACGACTGGCAAAGCGCGCAAGAACTTTTCTTGCAACGTTGGGATGACATGTTGCACCTTGCATCACTCACCCCCGTGCGATTCGGAACTGAAATGTGACTTCAAAGCCCAGTATATATGGTTTTTCTTGCCATTCAGAATTGACCCGTACATGTATGGGCATGTATGGGCAAGGCGTCAAGGTCTCGAGAGACACCTCGACGTGCGAGGAGAAGAGCTGACGGATCTGAAGGACGAACAGGCATAGAAAATATTTGGTGAGTAACTTGAAATGTCCTACTCTTTTGAAATGCCGCGGCAGGGATTTCGGGAAGTAGTTTGCATAGCTGTCATGGCTTGTCTGGCGTGATTGGATGTTTAACAGCGTCTTTAAGACTGCTTGAAATCATACTAGGGGTTCCGTTGCATTCTTGACTGGAAACAGAGGCTCACACACATGATTTTCGGCTGTGTGATGCCCATGTCGGATGATTGGGACAGATT